>JAMBLF010001111.1:0-138243 GCA_030578115.1 Leucoptera coffeella
TTTTACTTCTAAAGCACGTCATTTCCTTTGTATGCGTTTGAGAAAAACATTTGTTCTTCAACCAATATCAAAGCAAGTCTGTATCTGTAAGTATGCCAGCTGTTTCTAGCAGGTTCTCGTTACATTAGAGTGTATATGTATGAGATGCTGTGTGGATGTCAAGAAAGCGTAATTAGATCAATGGGGATACCAAGATCTCTGCCTACCCTTCTATAGGGAGATATGTATGTATGTACGGGCATAAAACGATCGATATTTTCATTGTACATACTTATTTGTTGGTGGTCTCAAATGAAATGGAACTTGGTGATAAAACCGGCACAATCTACGTTAAAGCCGCGTTGCTGCCGCACTATAAAATTGTTATCTGGAATATATTTCACTTTTGGTAAGATCGAAAAGTTATTTCAAAGTAATAGGCGGTTCTCGATACGACAAACGAGCTCGATTGCCTTATAATCTTTATGGCGAAGGCTACTCTAAGTGTTGGTAAGTATAATAATATTATGAGAGATCGAAACAGTTGTGTTGGTTTTGTATATCATTTATGCAGAGATGTAAGCACATACACTTACAGAAGTATATATTTGAGAAGGTGTTTGAGTGACGCAAGAGGGAATTGTAAGGATTGTTTCAGATGGCGATCGATAGTCTCTGCTTATCCCGCTATAGACCTAGAGGCTAGTAATAGAGGTTAATATGTGTATGCATCAATGGAACCAATTAGTACTATTAGTCTATATGCAGGCGGTATTATTACACCACACCTCCCCTAATACCTTCAAGAAAGACTTCAAATAATATTCACTAGTTATATCTCTACATAAGTAGTAGTCCCACCCACTTCCGTTTCAACTACCAATCAATGAACGGAACGAAGTTAGGATGATTAGACATTAATTTAAGTACAACTTAATACACATATATATGCATTCACGCCCTTTAATCCCCTTCGGACTTGGCAGAACTGTAGAGATAATAGTTAGGTTTCCCACGATGTTTTCCCCCACCGTAGTATCCAATGCATTTCGTAAATGTATTTTTATTACGATATTATTTAAATAATAATTGATTATACCACAAATTTAGGAACTAAATCAAATGCCTTACTACTTACGTGGCACGGATTATAATTTCCTGTCTAGTTCAGTTTTGTTAAACATTTAAACTTTTTATTAGACCCTCTTTTGTGATTACATATTGATCATCTTAATCTCTGGTCAAATATTATTCGGAACTGTTTCATAAGAATCTAACGACAAATCTCTAATAAGTATAATATACAAAGACCTCAACTGGTAAAGAAGCTTGCTTGGTTTTTAATTTGTGGAGACGACCAGTGTATGGTGACCCTTCGTGGGGTCCTTGGTAATTTGTCACGCGGATGTCAAAATAAAGTGGTGATTGGGACCATTCACAGGTTATTTATCTAAGATCTTGGTGCCCACAGGTAAGCGAGATGTGGAAAAAACTAAGGCAATAATCCAACCACAAACTTATGATAATCTGACGGTAACGCCATTTTTGTCTGTGTGGCTTGGGAATAAAAAACGTGTGACATGATTATCGTAGGGTTCGAAACAAAAAAGATCGAATGAGTTTACATGGGACTGTTTTAGAAAATGTTTTAATACATTGTGGTCGTCGTTTTTGAATGGGTTGAGATGTGTTCATTCAGAAAAATGTTTAAAGTTTAGCTCATTTTTTATCCTATTTATTATCATATACGGTAGATCTCCAAAATCTGGAAAGATTTGGACAGACACTTAGTATATAGGCCTCCAAGTTTCTTGAATTATGATAATATAAATATATCACGAAACTTATTATTCTAATATATAGTTAAAGAAAAGTATGACTGCATTGAAACCACTTTTCAAGACCAAGAGTGATATTTACTGAAATATTGTCACCATATTCACATTTACCTACTATACTAATTCATCTCTGTCTCACGATTTATCACTCTGCTATTTACTGACTTAGGTTACCTCACACTGTTTTATTACATCCAAGACTTAAGATTTATAATCTAATAATGTATATACTCGTACATATACCGATCCTTATTTTCTCGATCGTGGTCTTACTCTCAATGACATACACATATCCTCTGCATACATATATTATGATGAAGTAAACACTATTCTTAACATGTTCTATGGGAACCCAAATTTGGTATCTTAAGTTACTAAAATCATTGATGAGCTTCTAAATAAAGACGAAGATTGATGATATAACACTACGGTACAAGGAAGGTCAAGTAAATCGCTTACGAGCGCGAACTTTGCGCAACCAAAGGCCAATTTAGTTGCAAAAACAAATTACCACTACACTCTTTTAATAAGTACGTCTTCATTATGAGGCAATGTGTTATGTGTTTACGTTGTAATGTTGTGATGGGTCGTGATTTACTGTAACACCTCCATACTGTCCACCCACACTGTTTTGTAAAGTTTTGACTTAGCTAATGGGCAATTTTGTAATTGGACAATTTATTGATGAATATTTATAATCATTTTTTGTAATACAGCTAAGTTACTGTTCATTTGGGATTTGCTTGAAACAAAATCGGTTGCAGTACCGCTATGGATGAGTAACGCCTTGCCAATATTTATCTAATAACTTTCATAGGTAAAGTAGACTGTCTTGTCTAATCTTCTGAGCATTAGCAAGTTGGTACTTAGGTAAGTAAATATAATATTCATCTCTGTAAAGTTTAAAATATGCTTATATTTAACTACAAACAAGACAGCCATAATGAATTCAAATTACAACACACACAATTACAAACACCTTTAGTTAGAATCCGATCCCAAAACCTTCGTTTCCCCTTAACTCATTGTACATATAAATATAAATAAAATGTTTGACTTATGAGTGATAACACATTAGAACTGCAAATTCAAGATATTACGTAATATATGAATAAAAACCAAGGTTCTTACTGGTTTTCGGTAAACTAAAAGCACGCCTTAAGATGTTACCACTAATTACAGCTTGACTATGTTATTAATAGCCATTTCGGAACGTTTAATTTTTTAACCATTAAATAATACATTAACATTTAGGTTAGTATGTTATAGCTGCTTAGATATATTAGTAAGATTTTTAGCTATGTCCTGTACTAGTCTAGGAAGCAAAAAGAATCCTAACTAGCTGCCGTTGTTCCCGGCACGTTGTAAAGAAGTAGAGGTAAAAAGAATCTATAAGGCGATGGGCTAACAACCTGTCACAAATGTTTCATTATAGCATCGTAAACCCAATATTCTTGCCAAAAAGTGATCTAGAAGATATTATATCTCTGAGGTTCTGTCCACCCCGAGAGAATAAAGGACTAGAATGTATATAGGTATAAGCTAATAGGGGAAAGGGTTGTAATTTAGATTTTGAACGGTATTTTGGGCACTATTTAAAGGGAGTTGTCACACTTCCCACTGACAGCGATCTCGCTAATTTTTTTGTTAGGTAGTAGATATATACATATATTCACGCATTGAAGTCCCTAACGGGATAGGTAGAGACTATCGATGACCACCAGGAACGATCCTGATAAATCTCGCTTGCTTCAATCACACCCATTAAACTTTGAGATTTGAGTCTTCAACACTTTAAGTAGACCCGCTTTCAAAATTATATCTACAATTAGATCTGTATAAGTAATAGTAGATAAGGTTGTATATAATTAATAATATATTTGTATTGTGTGTGAATGTTTGTAAAAGAAGCGAAAGGATCAAATGAAGGTGTTAGTTACTTGTATTGTGGTTGCAGTTGTAACTTGTTCGTGAATTCATGCTATGTGCATATTTTAGTCGGAAGTGTCGTGAAGCCTTATGCGAAGGCTTTCTAATTTGCTATGCGCATTATTTTCACTGAAGAAGCGATACTAGGAAGGCTGTTCCCTTGAATTATGGTTCTGAGACTTAAGTTTATACGCTATTCAAAGGTAAACAAACGAACTAAATGTGTTGGTATGAAATGAATTGTAAGGAAAATGTACAGGCGTTTTATTTACATACAAAATTACTGTTATATTTCTAAACTAAATTTGGCGTACGGATATCAATATAATGACAAAATTAGGAGGACTTCAGTAATTATGATCATATTAAGGGTGTAATTTTCTTTAGCTATGCTTACTAGGAACACTTAGACCCCTTTTATAAAATAGCAAGAAAATGACACCTAGTTACATTTTTTTATATCTGGAAACAATAAAAAAACAGTTAATTAATAACTTTACATTCTTCTACACATTAATCTAACGATCAACATGTATTTGAAGTGAGCATTTCATTCAAGCAAAAGCAGCATTCCCGGCGCATTCATTACACTCACTAATTAACATTTAAATAGCCAAGGGTCCGCTTAAACCCAATAAAATAAAGAAAACCAATACCGGAAGACCGTAGATCGGTCGCGATAGCATTACCTAATCGATAATTGTATCTGAGACACATCGTCTCACACGTATAAAGTCGTAAAAAGGTGAGAAAGCGTATAGTGATAAAATGACAAATTTATGTGTCCCCCCTTATGGTCTAACCTACGAGTTTCAACCTTAATACTGCAGCTTTAGTTTCAATTTCGATTGACACGGCTATCTCTCGTCAAGTCCACTTTTGTTAGTTAGAAGCAAAGTTGCGAAGAATCGAGCAATAAAAAAGGTGAAATGTTCAGAATCGTCTAAAGGAGATAAGAGACCACCTCGGTGGTCAGAAATTGCTATTTTACAGTTGTTTTCCGGTTTTAATTTGTCGCTGATGGAAAAAAGTAACAGGTTCCAGTGATAATGGAATTAAATCATCAGCTGCTTTATTTATTGGTTCAGATAAGAAGGAATGAGGCTTAGGTTAATAAAGATGTGGCGCCGCCTGGCGAGGGAAGAGTGAGTCAGCCTAATCAATTAAAGATGCTTTAGTTAGGCGTACTTAAAGAGTGTTAATATAGTACAGTTATTTATAACATTGAGTTATCAGGTCAACACGTAGTTTGGACGTAGCCTTATAATTTTACCTCTGCAATTGCGAAGATGGTGAAGTGGACCTCTGCCTTACCCGCTAAGATTAATGGACGTGAAATCGCTAGATAGTTTTATCAACTCAGGTTACCTGTAAGATCTGACTAGTCATTGCCCCCAAGCAGGTAAATATGTTGTTCGGCTCTTACAAAGCAAATAATTGTTGTGAGTTCGTTTAAACATGTAGCATATTGTTAAAAAGTCAATTCATTCATAAATACGTAGAATTCTACAGTAGGAAAAGGCGGATGCTATGTTTGCATACCTTTTGAACATACATACTTATAAATCCTTACTAGTAAAACGTAATTAGTAACAGTTAACGACTAAGTACGTTACACTAGAGAATAACTTCCGTTGAATGACCCTGTGTAAGACCAAACCGCTACCGTCTTATTCACGGAAACACGTCCATTGAGAATAGAAAACAAAACGAAGACAAGAATAACAATAACCAAATTTAAATACCTTAATCGGATTTCGCCTCCCAGAAACTGCATGTTTGGTGCAGTACATTTGTCTTTATTAAAAACCACATGTGGTTCTGCCGAGAACTGTTTGTTCTGAGTTTTAAACCTCTTTGTTCCTGTCATCGGTCGGCATTTAAGCGGTTAAGTCTGTTACCTATTGTGTGTAAGTCTTGGTTTTAGGTAAACATCGATATCGGCTCATGAGGCGTGAACAAACACCATTTCTTTCTCTCAACGCAGCGGGGGTGGGATTATGTCGGATTCTCTCACTTTGTGACATTTTGGTCGGATTAAAGTGGTCAGAGATTAATTTCCCGTGGGAGCTCTGTGGCGAAAGTCAATAGAAACTTGAAGACACTATGGCACCCTGCAAGCCCTTTCACAAATTAACTCCATTCCGAACTGACACTTGCCGGGTTTCTAACTGTACCTTATTAACTTATCAATGTGCGAATGTAACTTGATAAGTTGACATTTGTTTTGAGCTGTATGTAAACTAATATAGTAGAATTCAAGTCTTAATAATGTCAGCTACATTAGTAGGCTTTGAATTTGCAATATTCCTAAATTACTTTCAAATTTATATAATTATATGATATTTGATTTTTTTAAGTGAATTCTTTATAGATTATATATTCTAGAAGTCTATTCTTTGGGGTGTTACTATTAACGCCATAACTATCTAAGAACTACATGAACATTGTAATTATAGTATAGAGACTACAAAACTTAATTTTCCCCATATTTAACCTATTCTAATCCTCGCTTCCTCACCACCTATTCTCCAAGCACAGAGAACAAAAGAAAAGTGACACCGAACCGCCTGGCATGTTAAGCACTAGTATGACTCCGTAACGTGATACCAGAATAATGTGAACACGAAGATAACTTGTGAGACAGGCGCCGTGCTTTGCGCTCTCAAGCAGAAACCGTCCAACTGATGAAGAACTCAACTAATTCGGCCCGACGGTGACCAAAGATACTAATTAGTCGCGTCCCTCTTGTAACTCATCGCCAGTTTACAAAGACATCTAACACCACTAGGTTTGATATTAATAAGAGGTCAGGCTAAACTGGCGAATGTTGTCGCTTATCTTATCGCCTAGCTTGTGATTGGAGAGATTGGAAATGCACAGTGTGCGGTTTCGTACGTTTTTATTGATAAAGTTTAAGTGTGTTTTTTCGATACTTTTCTTAAATTTCATCCTTTTGTGCTGGCGCCATGTATGTATCGATACAGATTTTTGTGATAAAGAACCTTCTTCATGATATAATCTATATAAATGAAGAATTTAATTTTTAACAATCTTTGCATCTTTTCGTTGTTTCCGGATGTAACGTACATGTACATATTAAACTTAAAAAGTATTTATCTCAGAGTTGAAGGTGTATTTATGCAGAAACTGCTGGATTTAATCACAATGCGTCGGGCGAGGCAGCCGCGGTCGCGACACTCGAACTAATGTCAAGGAGACCATAATCAGCGCGTGGGCTGCACAAGCTCCAGTTGGTGTGATGTGGATAGGCCTTTTTGGTATTTGGTGAGATATTTTATATAGTTTATATTTTAATAGTTACTTTGTGTTTTAATAAAATTGTTTGTGTCGGTATTTATGTTCACGAAGAGAGGGAGTTAGTGTCCAAGCCAATTAGGGACTAGACTAGGGATTAGACTCTGACTTTTTAATTTTATTGAAATGATGATATGATATGATTTGATTTATGATATAAGACAAACGCGTTCACGATCATTAACCCTTGCAGGGTATTCAGAGGTTCAGGTGTCCATCTCTGCAAATGCAAAGGTAGTAATTCTATGGCCACCTCGAACCCTCGTGTTGACCAGATAGTCAGTACTCAATGTGACGTTTGTGATGTGTGTATTTATATAAATGTAAGAAAAAATTCATTAATAGACATATGTATAATTATTTACATACGAAGTTTAGTTACTGACTACTGAAACTCATGAATAATGATGGTGACCTGAAAATACACAGCTGTACTGAATCAAAATATTTTGATACCAATCTTCGCCTTTTTTACTTTGTCATATGACCATATTATCCACACAAAACCATCTCGGACCGGGCATTCGCGCGCCTCAGTAATTGATCGGAGGATGTAAAAGGTATCTACGGGTACCGAGTAACAATAAAAAGGCTCGCATATAATCTCGGGCCGCACCGCCCAACGGCCCAGTGTGCACGACCGTGCAATATGACTCTGCTCTCGCGCATAAAAAGCGAGAGTACTTATGGCACGTGTGACGCGGTAATGGTTCCTGTACGACAAAGGAGGTTGTATGTACCTCTTTTGACTGTGACGGGGTCCTCTTTTGACTATTGGGTTGGGGGTCAATAGTTTATTTTTTATGAGAATGGAATTGGTTAACTTTTAACGTGGAAGAAGTGGTGTGGTATATATATCTGTTAATTTCTTATATCTTTATATAAAGTCAATAATATGTACTAATGTTTGCATATATCACGTTAGATACACTGTACACTGAAAATACAAGACAAACGCGTTCACGATCAGTAACCCTTGCGGGGTAGTCAGAGCCCAGTACGAACCTACGTGTAGACCAGACAGTCAGTACTCAATGTGACAGGTGGTACGCGATGTCGCCTTTTACAAGCACTGACTATTACCTGTTCCCGAACAGATATGTACTATACACTCGTGAAAGAAAAATTAAGTCACTACCTACTTGGAGGAAGAGGATATGGCATCAAACTTTATTGCCACTTGTCCCACAAATATCATAATGTTGTCCTCAAACAACTCAGAACAGTACCCAAATATCACGAGTAAAGCGAAATACTATCTAACCCTAAACCTCGGTGAGTGCAAAGTTGAAATGAATCCGTTGCGAAGGCTGGCATAAATCACAGCCTCGTCGGTTTCCGAGTGAAAAAGGTAAAAGTCACCGGGCTGGAAACATTACGAATGCGTTTGGCGTGGACATATAAAAATTGCGCTGACAGGCGACAAGCGGTGGCGCCTGCATATGGAGGCTTTTTGTGTAAGGCTATACATCTTGGCTTGTCTTTTTGGATCTCCACACACACTTGTGTAGGCTTGGGTCTAAATTTCTTGTTAGACTCACTGTTGAGTTAAAGGTGAATGAGAAGCAATGGATTAGGTGAAATAGGAAAATGTAACAATCATGAAGTAATTTTGAGATATTCTTATGGATGCATATTAATTAGAAGAGAATAGATGTTTATGAAAATTAAGTGGTTAGGTGGTGTACACCGCAAATAAAAGTATTGTGTGTGCATAATTGACAGTAATAATATATATATTTACAAATTTGAGTCTCCATAGAGATTTGTCACTGTGAAGATCTTTGGGCAATTTAAGTTCAATGTGAAAAAGAGACGATTGTATTGATGTAATGTTAATAAAAAATCAATATTTTAATCTATATCGTAATCTTGTAGAGCTTATGAATTTCTTAAAGACTGTTACAATGTGCAAATACATAATCTTAATCGTCAACTTATCATATAGTGTTATTTGGCAAATAAAAGCTCCTCATTCTATGAAACAATAAAATATGCCCTAAGCCACTACATTTATTGGACACGCGAACAAAAAATCAGATGTTCACACGGGTACTCACTGAGTAAACAAAAATTGGGAATAATTGAATGACATCCACTTTACCTAGACTTATTATTTATTACAATCGATCCATGGACTAAATCCCAAGATATAAAAAAGAAATATTTTAAGTACCAAACTATATGGATATCATTGTCCTTATTGGTTGTTTCTAATTAGAAAATCTACAGCCTGTATTTAGCATCAATAAGTTTCGTCATTACACAACACTTGACGACCACACACGCCTTGACGAGCACAATATTGTCATAACTTATAATAAAATACTATTATCAATTTACATTCTTTAAATTACACGGACACTTCAGGAAAGAAATATAAATAAATCAATATGAAAAATATCTTTCAACACAAATAACAAAAGAATAATTTCCATCTAAACCTAACCTAATGTGAACAAAATTTCTGTGGAAAAGCACGCATTGCTCACAGAGTTATCAAAAGATAAACAAAGGCTTTTTACTTAGGCGAGAGCTTATTTGCGGTTCCTGGGAAAGGCAGCCGTAAAATTTATAATTCGGTGAAATACGTGTCCTTTTATGAATCTTCAACAGTAAACGTATTAATATGTGGGCAGAGAAAGCTCGAGATAAGGTCAAGGGAAATCTCATTCATGTTATTGAAGCTATATAATATATTTCGTGTAATGAAAGTCGTTGACGTAATCTTTATACTTAGTTGGTAAGTAATAGAGTTCACGAATGGCATTACTTAATACGTAAGTAAGTGATAAATTGTTACAGAAATTGTATATTTATTGAATTATTGACGTGAAGCCATGTCATGTTTAAACACTCGCGTTTTATATTTATTTTATTTAGTAAATAAAATGTAGCCATGACGTTTTAAACAACTGATTTTATTTGTTAAGGAAGTTGGATACTTAAATTCTATTGATCCCGTGGAACCATTAAACGGTACATGTTTAAAATCAGTACCAAATGATCTTCAAATAGAAGCAACTGCTGTAAAACATATAACCCCTGCATTTAAGAGTCTTAGCAACCCTAATATTATGTCTTTATAAAAAGCTGAAATGATACCGCCCTGCATGGCTATCAACAGAAAATGGCCCTAATGATATAACAAAACACACTGTTATCATAGGATTAAAATTTCTTTTGAATTAAAAGGATATTAGCAATGAAACTACCCTTTCAGTGTATGTTATTCGGGTTGTTCTTTGAGCGTTTATAAATGAATTAGTTAAATGATAGGTTGGTTTTAAATCTGGAACGCAGATGTTCAGCATTATCCAAGTTTTTTAACTGGTAGCTATTTACAAGTTAATCTGATGGTCTATTTTCATGATTTCTATGTTGTTTATGAATTATAATTTGAATGAATCTTTTCATTTTTCTACTGTGTACTGTCTATTGTTGTAATTAAATATAAAAATAACTAATCGTACTACTACAAATTAAGCACATCGCAATAAAGTGCCTTAAAAGAGATAGTACATTAATCCTTATTGGGATCACCCAGTTAACGTCATCTCCTACATTATTAGTTACTATATAGTAATTATAATTTTTCTTTGATCTTAAATTATACAGGGTGGCGCATTCAAAACGGTCAGTATGGGAAAGTCTGAAACTATAAGAGATACGAAGATTTGTTCTTAGGAACCATGTCACCGATTTTGATAAAAAGAAAAACTGCATTCTTACTTTCTTTGAAAAAAGAACTGTGTCCAGTACGGGAATCGAACCCGGTTGCTTTGAAAAATTAAATTGGCCCTTTTCACTTTTTCTTTTTAAATATCGATTGTGTAGGTCTTAAGCTGTAAATGTCTCTATGAAATATGGTGTCGAAAATGAATAAAATGCATTGTTTTGGCATACTTTAGTTTATCATAGTAGGTTTTCTAAGTGACCACCGTTGTTTTCAATACAATATTCAACACGCTTAGGTAACGATATTGCTATTGAATTTTGTATTTTCATGTGGTGAATTTGCGTAACAATTGACTTTATTGCTACTTTTAGGTCTTCAATGGTGTCATAGCTTGTTTTGTAAAATTCATCCTTAACGTAATCCCATAAGAAATTTTCTAATATTGTTTAACGTCACTGTGAGTGGACTTTTCAATAGATTGTTAGTTTTTGATTACTGTAGCTAACAAAACCTCCTTAAACGATTAATGCAATGCTAATGCCACATGATATGGTGTATGTAACAAGTAGGGAAGTACAAAACTACAAACAGCCATAGAGACAATTTTACATGTCTGTTGAATATTGTTACGCGGTGTATGTAAACTACTATGATAAACTAAAGTATGCCAAAATAATGCATTTTATTCATTTTCGACACCATGTTTCATAGAGACATTTACAGCTTAAGACCTACACAATCGATATTTAAAAAGAAAAAGTGAAAAGGGCCAATTTAATTTTTCAAAGCAACCGGGTTCGATTCCCGTACTGGATACAGTTATTTTTTCAAAGAAAGTATGAATGCAGTTTTTCTTTTTATCCGGTGACATGGTTCCTAAGAACAAATCTTCGTATCTCTTATAGTTTCAGACTTTCCCATACTATGAATGCGCCACCCTGTTATCAAAAAGACTGAGGGTAAAACGCGCAATTAGTTTATGACATCCAATATGTACTTAATGCAGCGCATTTCATAATAGGTTCAGTTCCTCGCCAGCTTAATGTATATGACATTAAACAAACACGACACGAAGCAATGTATCGATTCCCACAGGGTGTTTCCACTTGTCCCAAGCCATGCATATTCAAGAGAGCAATATTTCCGTCCTAAGTCCGAGGCAACTTATCTTCTAAATGTAAAATTACATTTGCATACATAATCGTGTAGTTAGACGTAGCCTGCGACGCATAAGTTATCAAAGGCCGTATCGGGGCCCTGGTCATAAAGCACGCCGCTTGGACAATCGTTCATTGAGGTACTTATTTATTTTAAATACAATCATCAGGGATCCCCCCCTGGGGCGCTCCTGGGGAGCTGTCGCGGCCCCCCGACCTCGCCGCGACTTTCGGCCCCCTTTAATCAACTGTCATACGCCATACGAACCTTCCCGTCTTTTTATTCATTACATTAGGGTGCATTATCGTCTTTCTAGTTTTGGGTGAAGATGCTGGCGGCCATATTTTTTTTAAAAAGCCCCCTCTTGTGCTAGAATCGGGGCAACTCGATGACAATCCGTTTGTTGAGGAATTTAGACAATGATAGAACTTTATTGTATCAATATTTGAATGTATCAACAGATTGAACACGATTTTGGTTTTTCTTTTTTAATAAATTCCAACACGTTTACGTTACGATCTAAATAGATAATGTTGTTCTTTATGGCTATAGATAGTGATAGGTGAATTATTCATTTTGATGATAATTTTATGCTTCTGTTGTACTGTACGTTGAAATACCTGATCTTAATACAACATTTGAGTGTTAGGGTTTAATTCCTGGTAGATGCTGGTTTGGCAGTTATTTGACACCTTTCTCTGATATACTTTCGGTTCGTTGATTTATGTGTAATTATATATGTCTGTACATAATTACATCATTAGCCGGGTGTAACAGGAGTTCTCATGAAGCTTTTGTTTCATTTAGTCTTTTTGTTTTTGGGACAGATATACGAGTAACAAGTTAAGGAATATTTTAGAAAGTTACTGCTCATACGCTAAAATACTTATAAACTTATAAAATCCTACAAGGCCATGTTACTACACTAATACTTACAACATGAAAAGCTCGTATTAGATTGACAGAGGACCTACGTCGGTCGAGTATCAAAAAAGCTCCAAGGAAATAACACTTGAAAGAAAAGGAGGCGTCGGTGCCTTTTGAGTCAGTTATCAAAACTCAGAGACACAACCATCACATGTGGATTTAATAAAGAACATCGATCTTGGCGGCTTTTTATTGGTTCGAATAGGTTCTGACCATTTATTTTTTCGTCTCTTAAGCGCAGTATAAGTGTGCCCTTTTGTGTTGGCCCTAACAATAGCCCTCCTAATAGCCCGATACCCTTTCTGTGGCGAAGCTTAATTGTGTGATGAAGTGTGGCTCATATCGCAGAGTGTTTTGAAAGAGTCTCGAAGAAAGAAAGGGATTAAACTCCGTGTTAAGGAATGTTATTATTTGGTTTGACACTTGTCAAGCGGGGCAATGAAAATATTGATTGGATTTTCCAGTTTTTGCTAAAAATGTACTGAAAATTCATAAATTTTAAAAGTGATTTTTCGTAAATATTAGATTACTTATCATTGTTTGACAAACTGGAGCTGCTAGTAACATTCGTTTAATTATAACAAAGCTTAGTCTTGAACTAGCTAATGTTGAGGTCATAGTATTCGTACATTTCAGGATTGTTGAAAGATCTATTAGAATCTTATAAAAATTGTAGTAAGCAACTTATTGCTTTCAGTTTTCTGCATCAGAAGTTACATCTTGCTATACTCCCTTGGAATACCTTCTAGAATAGCACACGTCACCTACCTTAATACAAATCATACTACACAACCATCTTTCATGAATGAAGACCATTAAGGTTTCATAACTTCTTAAACCTGGCCATAAGTACCACCCGCTACGTTCCTTCATTTGTATTTGAGTTCCAAGTGTAATGTTAATAATAAAGTTTGGCGAATTATTTCATTACTGCAAACAACCGATACGTGTTGCAACAGTAATTTTAGTATCAAGTTACCCGGTGTTATTAATGGGACCCACGAAGTAACAAGCAATTCTTTTAAATGAGGAATTGAAAACAACACTCATGTAAGTAACAAGTAACTAAGAAAATGTAAAGGGTTTGTTCTGATGGCATTAATATTATGGTGACAATAGAAGCTCAGTAAGATTCATTGAAAATTTTAGGTTCTCCTATGCCATAATAATAACTTTTTCTATCATACAGATGTGTACCAAAGTTGGCAAATACATATCGTCTATCGAAGCAACTATTAACGCTTAATTTACCTTCAAACTAGGGAGAAACAATGGAAAACTCAACTCACTTTTGTCAACAAGAAAAGTGGACCTATCCGTTTAGTAGATATGAGATGAATAAACTTTTATAGTTTAAACAAGGAAATATTTTATGATGTGTAATTAATTACCAAATGCAAACGAGGCTGTTTTAACAAGAACACTTTATGAGTTTAACAAAATACTAAAGTTTATTTTAGATTCATATTAAATTTTTTAAATTAGGTACATGCGTTTATAATTTGTCCCACGTTCTGTGTAAATTATTTAAAAGATCATAAACATTATAGTTTTAAGACGATAGAATTTGTAATTAGGAAGTCGACGTGACGCCCAGAGCTGCTCATTAGGGGCAAGTAAACAAAAACAACGAATATTGACATCCAATACAGATGGAATACTATATATTCTCAAAAGCACATATTGTTATATATTTGTACACGTTAACATATAACTATTATAAATGTTACGGCGTAATGAGTACGGCGAGACTTAACAATACCGACAAGGCAACTTAGTATGTAATTCGATTCTTATAAACAGTCTGTCTGACTAAATATATATTAAATTTAGAGAACTTATTTATCTAATTCACGTAGAAAAAAATTATAATAATGATTCGTTTTGACGATCTTTGGTCTCTCCAATTAATAGATAAGTATGTAATTGACCATAAATACTTTATAACGTATACCTGAAAACAGTACTGAACCCTATCATCAATAAAAAGCAGTCGGCGTTTTCAAAATGAAGCTAAATAAACGAAGAAGCAAAATGGACTAATTCCGTATAAAATTAAAATGTGCCCACAAAATTTTGAATTTACGACCGTTCGTCGACTGTTGAAGAAGCCTTTTTGGAGGCACGCCGCTTTCATGTTTTGTGTCCACGTCGTTCTATTAGAGAAATATATGTTTAAAATAATAATAAGCCGTTTCCCACGACCTACAGTTCGTCATAAAGATGCCTCACACAAACATATTAACGCCTACCATTTTTTGCGGTTCTTTTATTATTTATTTGGCAGCAATACAATACAAGACATAGTTTGAAATTCCATAAATTTGTTAAAGGATTGGCTTCCTAGAAAAAGTTGTTGGTTGCTTAATAGTGGCGCCAATTTCCATTAACTATCAGCCAATTGATATAATTAAAATGATTTATTCATGATTTAAGGAAATTTTGTATTACGTTCTAATCATTCCTATGAAGTGCTCCTCAAAATGATTCATTTAGAATTTTATTATAACAACCAGTTCTTTCATAATTTACTAATCTTAAAATTCCACTACTAAAGGTTATTCCATTCGAAAATGCTAATTCAGAAGCTATTGGAAAACCACAATGATATAGTAAGGATTCCGAAACTAGTAAGATATAAAACAATGAATTGATAATCTAATAATTGAAATAACTTGCTTTTACTCATACAAGCATTACTTTACTTCTTTATCCACTATAATTTCTTAGAAACAACTATTTAGTTTAATACACACAAACATAAACTAGTCAAAATATATATAAAAGTTAATTTCTAATAATCTCTTAGCACTAAATCCTAGTCTTATTAACTATAAATACTGAGAAAATTATTTTATTACAACACATTAATTCATTCTTAGATACCTAAGTAGTACCTGCATTTGTCTAAAATACTTTTCCATACTATCTGAACTCTAGTAGCAGTTCAACAATTACTCAGCCGCGAAACGGTTGCGATCCGGAGTTGCCAATTAGACGCTTTATGATACAGGTTCCGTTTATGAGCAGAAAAACAAAACGAGAACAATTTGGTCCTTATGACGGATGCCATATACCGACCCCATTAACATAATGATTGGCTTAATTAACAATTGTATCGGGCTATTTGGTCGGCTCCCTCGTAAAAACGAATGACGGGGTATTAACGAGGTCTTCATTAAACGATTGTTGAGTTTGTGGTGTTTTATGTGATTTGGAACGAATATTGTTTTGATTGTTGTGCTTTGAAGGGCTTAATTAATTTTCGAAGAGACTTAGTATTACCTGAGTGGGTATAAGGACACGCTCGTTTGGTTTGTATTCAATATCGTTTTGATGTGTTTAAGGTGTGTGTAGGAAATTAACATTTACTGAATCATGTTTAGTCGTTAATCTACATGAAAAGAAAACTTTGTGTCAAAACGCGGTTTTCTGAGATTGTTATTTATTTAATAGACTTTAAACAAATACCATTAATCCTTTATCTACTATATATTCTTACTATTTTAATATTAAAGTAGACAAAGTAGTTGTAGCAGTAGACTATTGTATTAAAATAGTAAGAAAATATATTATTGTTCTAACCAGAAGATTCCTTCCCAACAGTTCGATTGACGTCCATACAATTTACAACACGACGCAGCGATCGTCGTAAACAAGTCGGGAGGCCTGAGTTAAGTTAAGACGTTTTAATTAGACGTCTTTGTGTTGCTCGACTTGGGAGAAACTGTTTGGAGTGATAAGGCCGGTGGTCATTGTTGATTAGGCAGCGCCTTTGGGTGTCTGACTATTGGAACGGTTGGTCACAGTTAGTGGTAGACAAAAGATACTTACTTAGTTTTGACGGTGTTCGAAAAAGTTTCAACAATATGTATTTATATCAGAGAATTCATGCAAGGACATTTTTAAATATACTTCTTTTTTAACATTACACAGTGTTTCGAGTCGATTATTTTATAATGAGGCGCGGATATTTTTTCTTCGCTTCTTCTTCTGAATATTGAGGCGTATTTTTTACGACATTCTCTTTCGTTCTATGACACTGCTGACTTTGCTGAAAAAATTGAATCAAATACTACTTGGTTTCTGAAAGATTCTTACTCTAGAAAGACGACGAATGAAAGTGTTTTTGACAGTATTTTCAGACCAACAGTCATCTACCCAAGTGACGATTGAAAGAGAAACATGTCCAACCCCAATTGCCCCTGTAAACCCATAAACCGGCGACTGCCTACTTAAGCCAATAAGACTATTTGACTTTATTAAGATTTAGAACATCAGGTAGACCCGGAGGCTTCAGTGGAAAACCTTTTTTTAGACGTGCCTCTTTAAAATGTGTTTATTACGTTTTATGGAACAGTATCGTCAAGGTGAAATAAAAAATAAGGCTTTTGTTTGGCAAGATAAAATTTAGAGAATCAATGAATGAGTAGTACCTATATTTTTTACACATAGTAAGGTCGTTAGGTGAGGTAAACAAGGTACAGTAAGGAAAGCGCTTGATAAAAAAATAGTAAATTTGTATCTATGTATATGTATATCAGGATTAGTCACTGATTTGTAAGCCAGATTCGAATAGATAGTAAACCTTCGCAATGTCAACAGTCAATTAATTCACCCTGAAGATATTACAAATGTTTCATTTACATATTTATTTTACAACCTAGAATTCTATGAGGTAAATGTATGTACCTTCTTACTAAGCTATAAGACACCTATTTGTTCTATTTTTATCCCACATTATCACTAAATATAACTTACTTATCACTGTAACTAAACCGTTTGGCTTCAGAAGACAAAATACCTAGAAACCATAAATGAGAATATCAAGTATTCCATTATCTAATACAAATGTATGGCATGCTTTAGTCGCATCCTTTCAAAGGTCTATTTGGTGTCCAAACATAGGCGATAAGATAGCTTTAAGGGGAGTACCGCTCCACACAATGCTTAGAGCTTGGCTCTGTCAATATTGGCTAAGGAAAGCTGGTTTCCTATGGATTGTTGCGAATGGGCGGAAGCGGTCGAGGCAGCGGTTAAATGGAACTTTGCTTGGTTAAAGATGAACTTACTGTAAATACATGAAGTCGCTAATACAAAGGTTGTAGTGGTTTATGGTTTAGATAAGTAGGTAGATACTGTGTATAAAAATGGCGTGAATAATGATTTTGGTACCGGGAATATTGTGACACTCAGGGTCATAGAGCTATAATAAAGTTATCATTGGGCTTAAAATAAAGTTATTGGTGAAAAAGTCCTGGATATAACCAAAGGTTTTATTTAACTTTTTACTACTACTCTTGAGAATAAAATTAAAAAACCTACGTTTGTCCCGTAAAACGACAAAAGTTTAGTGCTAATTGTAGAAATATTAGCTAAAAGAAATAGGTAGTTATATCGACACTTTTATAGGAAAACGTTACCACTTATCTCAGCGGTTGTAAATATACCTCGAGGTTGTAATTAGTTTTTCGTGGCCTCATTTAAAAGTGTAAATTTAGGTAAAATGTTTCTTCGACGAAATCCTAATGTAAAATAAAGTACTAAGTATGTTTGAACCTATAAATTCACGTATCTCTATTAAATGAATCACATAAAGCTTTATTATAAACTCTCAATAATGTTAAGCACATATTACCTTTTAACATAAACTCGGCCTGGGGTATGAGAATCGATATCTATTAACATAGATGGGCAGCCCCAAGTAATATTGGGATCTAATCATCACACCTGCTTTGATACAAGGGTCGGGCAGCTGCCATTTAAAACGATTGAGTTTTATAAAAGACTGATATGGCATATTGCATTGAGTATAGGTAGGTGTTAGTAATAAAGAGAAAACTTTAATATACCATGTTAATTTATACCTACATAAAGAGTATCTATATCCAAATTAGTTATAATTGGATATTAAATTCTACGATGGAAGACATAGTGAAGAAATCTGTCTATTCCTAGGAATAGTTAGTGACTATACCTACACAGCGCCGTTATCCATTACCAATCCCATAAGATGTGACTATCTGGTAGTATATGGACATTGCATGGTTATATCTTTATTCTATTATCATTTATCCACTAATAAAAATAATACTAATAAATGTATATTTAGGTAAAATATATATAACCACATAAAAAACCCAGTAAATACCAGTATATACCTAAACTGTCCTAAAAAAAATTTAATTTCCAATAAATGGACACATCCATTCCATTCTACTGCATTCATTCTTTCACCTTGAGACGCGCGTTATAAATCAACCAATCACAGCTCTGTTTGACAATAGGCGGAGTCCTAATAAGCTCCGCCCACCGCCCCTTGAAGTTATTTCCGATCAGATTTTCTGAGAGCATTGTTCAGTGACAGATGATAATGCACGTATGTTTTGTGAGTATGATCTTATGTGGTTTTTGTGTATGATTTAGTATGAAAAGGGTAATAGGTGCGTGTGTATATCATTTTTTGGTCGTATTGTTTCACTTTTCTAAGTATAAACTGCAAAAACGGTAAAAATATTTTTATTTTCTATGTTAGATAGGTTTATTACATAATATTTTATACTGATTCTAGGAACCATATTTTATTTGAAACCATACTAATGGACAGAGCTACCTAGAACAGAAATACATCTCCATCCACTTTAATACTAAGACAATTATAATTATACCTACCTAGTAGGTACCTAGCCTGTTTAAGGATTATATAAGATTTTTTACTCGAATTATAAAAAAAATATATATTATTACGAATATATTTTTTATGTGATCTGATAAATATAGTAGCTGCGTACGTAAGTACAAGTCTGAGACGTAAAAAGAATTGGAGAGACGGAATCAATTGGATATGGGCTAGCAACCCCAATATTTATGCTATAAAACATCTACACACATTATAACTCCGAGATTCTGTCCGATCGTAAGAGATTGAAGGGCTAATGTATAAGTAGGTATATATATGTAGGTATTTTTGAAATATAGGCGAATAAAAGAGTAGAAAGGTGAAAGCATTTTTCTTTGCCTGTAAATTTGGCCGGATGAACAAAAAACAAAGAATTTTGAAATTTTAAAACTAATGTCAATAATATACATAAGTAGGTACTTAACTACCTTAATAGGTACCTAACTATACATTTACTATATACCTAAGCGGTGTGATTATGGTCTGGTTAGTATGTTAGCTATAGCTAGATAGGTAATGTTTCAGTCTAGTTTATTCTTCTTCCCGGCTTTTCCTAAGAGGTGAATAAGAGAGTTCGGGTTGGTTACTTATTTGGGTGATGGGTTGGCTATCTTTTTGTTATATTCTGCCATCATAATCAAATTAGTTAAAGACGAAAGTTATGATGAAGTTTTGTTCCGTGGTTTGAATTGCTGTATAGTTATAAAACAAAACATAAAAGAAACGCGTTCACGACCACTAAACAGTAGTCAGAGGTACAGGTTTCCACGTGTTGACCAGATAGTGAGTACTCAATGTGACAGGTGGTAAGCCATGTCGCCATTTACAAGCACTAACTTTTAGAAACAGATAGTTTTCCTCTCGATGTTTTCTCTTACCGTAGTATTAGATGCATTTCGTCATATATTTTTATTATATAGTTATAATAAACCTAAATATGTTTTATGATAACCCAATTTAACTGCCTAGGTTACTTTTTTCGTTGCTGTTCATTGTATACCACATTGTTCCCGTGTTCGACATGTATTACCTATGAGTTTTGGGAATATGACCATCGAGAGGTAATCTAATAGATGAGGACAATCATCATTCATCAAACAAAATGTAGGAACAAGGTGATGTACAATAGAAGTCAGGTAAGTAGCTCTTAGACTTTTTTTTGCAATGTTATAGTCCTACCACTCGTAATGACTTACGTAGGCTTTCAAAATAATTACTATCGAAATATACAATTACATTCCCGTCCTTTAATCCGGGTGGACAGAACCTTACAGATGCTCCTAGGTAACTTTAATCATGATGTAATGTTACATGGAATATTGTAGAGAAGTTGTTAGACCATAGCCAATAGATTACATATATCCCTAGTCCATTAGTCATCTCCTACGTCACGCCGGGAGGAACGGCAGCTATTTAGCGTTCTTTTACAACCCAGCACGGTACTAATTTATTGAAAGTAAATCCTAACTTAAGTTTCTAAGATCCCATCTTTACCACCTCGTCTTTAATCAATGTCCTAGCCGTACAAAGTATGCCCATAGTATACGATTACACTGGATATTTTTACTATTTTGCCATGTTATAAAGGCCTTATACCCTGGCTATTGTATGACCAGCTT
This sequence comes from Leucoptera coffeella, assembly GCA_030578115.1. Lineage (NCBI taxonomy): Eukaryota > Metazoa > Arthropoda > Insecta > Lepidoptera > Lyonetiidae > Leucoptera > Leucoptera coffeella. The sequence continues at coordinate 21,127 of JAMBLF010001111.1, forward strand.
GGTGATAAGTGCCGCGTGTTAACATCGTCGTGTGAAGTACTTATCTGGGGTGCTATCGTGCCATAACTGTCAACTGAGCATTCACAGTTTCCTTGCGTGGGCTTGCTGGTAAAGATTATGAGCGCAGATGGGATGAAAGGTAGAGTAAGATGTTGGTTCATGAGGATTGTATCGGTTTATGATAGTAAATTAGTAGGTAGATAGTTGGTATGATAATATTTTATTTTATTTAAAAACCTATATGTGTTCTTTATGATATTTCGGTGATTTAGGTTAGTCCCTAAAGTAATTAATAAAATGGGGATACTCTTACGTAAGAAAACGGGTAAATTGTTTGCATAGGTGCCCAAAATTATGTTTAAATAAATGATTCAGTATACTCGTAGATAAAAACTAGGTAGGTTTGTGTTTTTAAATTGAATCAGTCAAAAGATCAAAGTCTCTTATGTCATCATCTCCTTTATAAAATCCATTATCTGAGATATTTGGAAGTGAAATTATCCATTACGTAAGTACATATCAACGTCACAACAACAGCCCAATAAAAAAGAACATTCCACTCAACCTCAAACCGTATATGAATTAGAAATATATCCACGTTATCATGACATTACATAATATTTTTTTTTGTTTGTCTGCTCTCTCTCACCTACGAAATCAAGACGGTATATAAACTTTTCATCAATATTATTTTTAATCATATATGTTAATTCGTATGTTCCCTAAATTGTACTTACTTAAAATATTGAGAAGCTAGAGCCTGAGTCTTCTGAATATACTAAGACATTGCCTTGCGTGCGTCTATTCCATAGAAATTTTGCGCGAGCACCCACGAAATACCTACTTAATATTAGTTTTATTTTTGAGTTCAATAAATTAGTTAGAAGATTTAAGTCATACATTATACGTTAATCTCTTAAAAAAAACGTTTTCGCAGTGGAACATTCTTTTTACGAAATGAATGAAGTCCAATCGGCCGAAAATCTTATTCTTTGTCTAAAGCTCAGAATGTAAGAACACTTACAATAAGTTTGAAACAGTGTTGGTGCATAAATAGCAGTCCAAATGATTATCGCAATTGCGTGCCTCTGATATGTAAAATCATACCTACCTACTCGTTATCATGTTCAGTACCGTTGGATGAGATATTGGTCTAAAACAGATTTATAAAGTCATCTTTGCAAAACTTTAAGATAAAAAAACATTGGTAAAATGGGCCTATTTTGAGTAGCCGTAGCACATTCCTAAATCATAATGATTAGATTTTGGAAACTCTTAATGTTGATATATTTTTTATAGAGCAACGAAATGTCTGTTCCCATTTCGACAACAAAAGAGCTTAATGCCTAAAGAACGGTCTATTAGTAACAAAGATCGACTACTGAGCTTGAAAAATCGATTCAATTCAAACACTTTACCCGATGAAGGGCCCATCAGATTTATTCACATTCACAAAAGGCTCGCCTTCAACACAAAGGGGCATAAGGAGTGTATCAAAATGACATAAAGAACTCGCGACACAAAACGCCAGCGTATAAAAGACTTTAGTTTTTTCCGTGTGATTTTTGGTAATGGATGACGTGTTAAAAAGGTAACAAATTGGAGTTGTTATTCAAGATGGGCGCGGGTCGGATCGAAACCGCCATATGTCATGGCCTTTACATTCCGAATTCAGATTAAAGCCATATGACGCCCGATTCGACGCGCGCACCTCGCAATGCGCGACATTTGATTACACTTCTGCCTTCGTGGTTGCGTAGCGATGCTAAATTGTATGATTGCTCCGGCTATAAATTATGTAGAGCAGACTCTTAAATGCACTTTATCTAATCTATGACAAACATTCGTTGCTTAAGGACATAAATCTACCAAAACTTTCGAACAAATTACCCTAACTGCGGATAATTCTAGTGCAGTAACTCCATCTATTAATAGCATAGCTGCGATTGACAGCGATCCAAAAGTGGGTGATCACGTCACAAACATGGTGCATGAATAGAATCAAACTTTCCATTAAAGCGCTATGACGACATAATAGCAGTATCGCTCACGTATCTCTCAAACGCTATTGTATTCCCTAATATCGCTGCAAATTACATAGCAATCATCGGGGCTTGCCTCCCGCCGCGCTCCGAAAACAATGTCCCTTGCCAACTTTTTGCGGCGCATTGTCACGGCTTGGAAATTGAGGGACGCGTCGACTGTCGCGCGAGATTGTTTGCACATCAAAGGTGTTTGAGAAATATTTGCTCTTCTGTCCTCAAGTGTGCATTATCCGGATCTTTGGTGGCTCACAGTTATCCGATGACGACCACACACGACACGGCTTGGCGAAAAATACTTTTTTGTCGTTTTTTGGCATGTATGCGGTCGTGAAATTGTATAAGGTGTTTTGACAATGGTCGCGGTACGTGCGTTCGCCAAGATTCGTATGTTATGCACGGTTTCTCACACAATGTTTATCTGCCTTTTCCTTTTGGGTGTTGATGAAGCCACTTTTATTTAATTCGATAGGGCATTAGTTTTTGTATTGCTTTGAGTTACGGGACGGTGATGGGCAGTGCGTCTTCGCCCGGATTGGGTTTCATTTGTGGTTATGGCTTCGGAGTGACCATTGAGTTTTATATTCTTGGAGATATTCGGTTCAATTGGAATAAATGACCTTAAGTTAACTGATTTAGTTAGCCGTTTATTGCTTTATCATTAAAAATCATGAATTGTTTCGCTAAATGTGCTTTGTTAAATATGATTTAAGAGCCAAATTTTCTTTTTTGATTCTTAAGTATTATAAAAATTTTAAACTAGTATTTTCTTTATCACTATGGCATTACTTACCAAGTGATGGAATAAAAGAGTAATTAAGTCCATATTGCAATAAACTAAAATACTTTTGCCTCATTGTTTGTATATAGTGTCAGTTTAATAGCGCATGATTAAATATGAAATGTGTCTCCTGGAGTTATTGAGAGTTCTTTTTATCACCCGAGTTCGCTTAATCTTTACTTGATCTATTTGAAAAAAATACTGAGTGTAACTGCTATTGTCAAAATGCCACGTGGCACTTAAACCACAGTACCTATACACAATAGTGGATCATGTATGCTTGTACAAATATAGTAAAAATACAATCACATATAAGTTTCATGCGCAGAATTGCACTCTTTACAAAAAGAGATTATAGTTTTTGTATCTGTTTTGTATATATGCTATAAAAAGCTCTTTTTCAAAAAAATATCACAGGGAAAAAAATTATGTTAAATTTTGTAGGAATGCTTATATTCGATTGATACTTACATAACATACTTATAAATTGATTGAGAAAAGAAAATCGAAGATTTGTTATTCATTTGTTTTTTGCTATGGATTTTTCCTAATTGGTAATGCGGTAAGGTTTTTTCAAAGGCATATATTTTTAGTCAGTTTATTAGTGACTATAATATGACAGTGGTTGAAGATCATGAATCCTGAAGCCTAATACCTACCAATCAATACAGGAAATCAGTTATAATGTATATTTAACTCTTAACACAATTATTAACGTTGTCTTGTAAAATTTTACTATGACGGGATTCATTCATATTCCTATACTTACATTGAAGTCCTTTAATCCCTTTCCGGGGGACAGAACCTCGGAGATTTAGTATCCTAGATCACCTTTTAGCATAAATATTAGGGATTTGATGACAAATGGAACATTGATGACAGGTTGCTAACCCATCGCCCAATTGTTTCCATTAACCCTTAGTCCCTAGGTCGCTATGCCGGGAAGAAAGGCAGGTAGTTAGCATTCTTTTAACGTCCCAGACTAGCACGGGACTAGACAGGATCTCAGAATAAATCCTCTCTATGTAATAAGTTGATTAATGGTGTACCTACCTACAGACGTCCTTTTAATACCATTTAGTTATTGCAACGTTTTAGCGCAATTTAAAGCCTAACGACCAAGTTTGGTAAGTAATTTATTTTAATATTAACTTGTATATGTAGAAAGGTTAGAAAAAAAATTATGTTATTAAAATAGTGTTCTTTCTTATTTAGAACGGATATAGAATACTTAGTACCTGCCATTCTTCATCATTCTTATCATCTATTCATTTTCAAGGGACTAAGAAATTATTTTAAACGGAACACCAAGCTTCTACATTAACACTACCAGTAGATCTAAAAGTGACTAAGGACATAATACTTACCGACCTCTATCAAGACTCTAACTTACCTTAATCATAAATAAATGCCGTGAATGTATATATAGAATTACTACCTTCGCAATTGCGCAGTTGGACACCTGAACCTCTGACTACCCCGCAAGTTAGCGTCGTGAACGCGTTTGTCTTTTGAAAGTATGTACGTACATCTAGTTTGAAACACTGTAAAACAATACTTCATTCCTCTGAATACCTCTTATGGATAAACAGCTATAAATACTAACTCTTTCGTTAAGCATTATGCGACTGGGCGTTCGGAACATCTTACAACCGTGCCGAACCTGTTGAGGACTATGATTTGTGAGTCATTCAACTCTTGTTTTATAGCTCTATCAAGTCTTATGTGTGTTATGAGTGTTCATCTTTTCAGGGAAGTCAGAGGGTTGCGTTACTAATGTGAATATTCAAGGTAGGTTCACTAAATTGGAAGTTATAAACGTGATAGGTTGATTACTTTTATTAATCAAGTATTCTACTTTAGTTTATATGTTAATAAATTTGCCAACTTATTAGTTTGTTCGTGTATATAGGTATTGTCTGTAAATGGTCAATTATTAATGTGTCAGTTTGATTCGTGTTTGTTACAGTTCTATTCGTCCCATAGAAGCTAACGGACATGTAAAAACACTAAACAATTAGGTACAGAGTTGAGTCTTGAAAACTCTTTCAGAGTCTTTCAACATAAACTTTTACTTCTAACATACATGCCAAACTTATGTTGTTTCTTCTTAGAATCGAAAGTTATAAAAACGTGATGTGTGGGCGGGCGTAATTAAAACAAAAAAATGATATCAAAGTATTATAATCCTTCGAAAATACTTCAATTTAGTTAAAGGGATACCATTTCCCTAATGGAAGATAAGATCTACAACAAGCTATAAACATCAAATATAAAATAACATGTTCATCCTCATACTACATATTATGGACGGAGTCTCTAAGGTCTAAAAATTGCTTATCATTACTTATTTACAAAGGAAATGAGATCAGAAATTTACAGGAGATGAAAGGAAAAGATTTCTAAAACATAATATACGATACAATTGTTTCTTATAAATTTAGATATTACTTCTTTTAATCTACTCATACGCTACTAAACAAAATTGTTTCTTAAACAATTGACAAGGGCATGAATCAGTCTTATCATCTAACATAACCTTCTATGACACGGCGCTTAATTTTCTTCTGAATCCAGCCCGTCTAACGCATAATTAGTGGGCAGGACCGGACTTTTGTTTCCGCTAGGAGGGCTGTTTACAGAGGACATCCCGACTAAGTTATGAGTCAAACTATGGCGTCTGAGGTCGCAGTTCCTCCTGAATACCTTCCCACAGGAGGCACAGTTGTAAGGCTTTATATCAGTGTGGGTGAGCAGATGGGTCTTGAGATTGGACCTCTGGTTGAAGCTTCGACTGCAGACGGGACATTTGTGGGGCGATTCTTCCATGTGTAGGATCTTGTGGACGGCCAATGTCCGCGATTGACAGAACCCTTTGCCACATTCCAGACACTTAAAGGGCTTCTCCTTAGAATGAATGTATCTGTAACGAAGGAAAAACAGGTTTTGATTCCAATATTATTATGCGGTAAAAGGTTATAAATAATTTTCTTGTAAAATATTTTCGAAACAATTTGATGTTTGTACAAGTTAATGTAGATTCTCTTAAATGATGAAAGCGATTGTTAACTATGGTAAAACGAAAAGTAAATCAGCAAGAGTGAAAATATGCCTAAGGGAGTATCGCTTTAGCGGGATCTTTAGGTTTATTTGTAACATTTAACGCGGTTCTCCACACCACATATCTTGTGGAGCACACCTTGAGCATCTGACGGGAAGCAAACGAGAGCCCTCGGGATATTGGTAATAAATTCGAATAACCATCCATTCTTTACCCCTTGCTGGTGATTTACATCCGAACTATATCACGCAGATGCTCCTAATAGACGAACGCACAGCGTGTAAAATGAATACATTTAGAGATCCCGCCACATAAGGTGGCAGTTGGAGGCGTCGCCACAGTCGCGTAATTCAGTGTTACCAGTAAACACGCCAAAACTAGCACTCACTGTGCCATACGGCTCGATACATTATAGGTTTCATTTGTAACGGTCTTTGGTTGCAGAGCTATAAACTCAAATAAAACAAATTAATATATCAAAGTCAAAATATGTTTATTAAACTATTTCAAACATGATAAATAATTAACGGGACTTATCCTTCTTATTATATATTACATATATTATGTGTTCCTTCACTCTGTCCGCAATAGACCGTTTAGTGTGTTCGACGTAGGATTTCCCACAGCTGCAATCAATCTTATACACACCCTTATATCTTATATCATGAGTATAAATCGCGAATCTCTTAAAACTATTATTTCAAACATGGTACTGAGCATTGTCTTTACATATTTTTTACCGAGGTTAGATCAGCGGAGACCCTAGCTTGGAGAAGAACTAACAAGAAACTCCGGAAATCAATTTATTATAATCACCCTTAACAAACATAAAAATTACAAAGAGTGGGCAAAAAACACAACGCTGGTAATACTAAATTTACCTTTCATACAAAATAACACGCAATGGCGGTAACGTCAAATTTAGTTCCAAGTTTGGCTACTGCCACCTTATGTGGCGGGATCTCTAAGCCCATTATTTTTATCAGCATGTGTCAACTCAATTCAGATAAACCAAAACTTGTAACCGTGCCTCAAGAAACAAGTCCAAACTAAAACAGAACACGTCCAAAATTATCACGTGTCGATCGTAACATAATACTAAATATGACAAGTAATATTGGTTAGATGAGAGCCGATAAAGAAAGGTGACTACAAGCCGATGAATGGGAAAATAATTTCAATATTAAAAGTTGAGATGATGATGGTGATTAGGACAGGTTTGTGCGCGCGCAGCCGAGCGTGGCACAACACCGACGCGCCGCGGCTCTTAGGCGCAACGCGGCCGACGAGACAACTTAATTGATTGATTAAGCTTGCAAAACGATTTGATAGCGGGATTATCTAGTTTTTATTCAATTAAATGCCATCTCATCTTACAATAGATTACCTAAATATTTGGGATCAATTTAATAAGGTACTTAATGTAAAGTTAAACGTCTAATTTAAGGCATCGTTTACTAAATGATTTATTATTCAAAAGCTCGTTCTTTTTCACAAACGAATCGCAAATCATGCAAACGAATAACAAGACCCTAATTAATTTGAAGCAATCATAATGTTTTTAACACAAAAAACCCAACAAGGCAAACACAAAGAGGTTGATTTGTGCGCCGTGAATATTTACAGCGGTCTTTATTTTTTGTCATCGTCGGTATTAATCCTTACGTCAGGATCGCCCGAGCCTTTGTTGGAACCTGTTGAGCTCTCGCACCGGTCCATTATAATGTATCGTGTCAACGGACATCGATTGAACATCGACAGGTCGGTTGGCCCGGCCCAACTTAACCCTCTGGCGTCTACAAGAAATTTATTTTATTGCCTCAGAGATACAGCGCGGGACAAGTATTAAAAATTCAACACATTTGGTTCCGCTTTTGGGAGGCGAATGAATAGATTTAACAGATTAAGAGCTGTTGTTAGATCTTATTATCATACTGTTTGTTGGGATTATTGTGACAGTTATGTCTTATTTTTATCAAAAGTCGTATCGGGAGACGAGGTTTGTTACAGAATGGATATTCGTGAGATTCGAATGTAGATATGTGGTGTTTGTGGAACTTTTTGAAAAATAGCTTAAGTTGAAAGGGTTTTAGATATTTATGAACGTTTAGATTGTAAGGTTTATTTATAAGGTTTATTGGTTTCTAAGTCTAACTGATTGCTTAATTCACAGAGTTCTGGTACAGATTTTATTACAATGATGTTTAGTAAAAAGAGACTTATAGAACTCAAAATAGTGGTTTAAAATCTAGTTGGGAGATATTTTTTAAAGAATTAAAATAGAATAGACATAAATTAAGTACATAAACCATGGCACTGTTAACTCAAGTGTATTTTGTGATAGCAATTTAATCTTGGGACCTTTATGTAAATACATTTATGTAGAAAAAAATAATATATAATAATAAATGAATAAATGCTGCAAAGCCATACTCAATCTCGTTCAAAATGGTATGTATCTACTCGTTTTACAAGTATTATTTATTCATGGAACTACATCTTACTTTGTTAGTGAATCCTTCTGTGGTGCGAGTCAATAATTAGGTTTGTATGTATGATAAAAACAAAACAATAACATTCTAAACAAGCAACAAAAAATACATATAAAGTGAAACATAGACGAAACAAAAGTTTGACGTATGAGGATAAAAAGCTAATTCTAATGAAGACGTACTACTCACAAAAAATGAGTTTATTTTGATCTACGTGGTTAATTAATAGATTTTCTATGCATAGAGTAGATACTATTACTACATAGGTTTTGGGTTGTCATAATGAAATTATCTTTATATTTTGTTTAATTCATACAGTGTTTTAGTTTTTGATCTGTAAGTTGTGTTTGAAACTATAGTAATGTTTAAATTTTTCTATTATTCTTATAAATTAAACTTAAATATTAAAAAATGAAATGTATATTAAGTAAACAAACATGCATACATACATAAACATCACACCTTTTCCCAGTTGACTAAGATACTCGTAATATCGTAGGCCTACTCGAACTTAATTTATATTAAAGAAAATCTTAAAGCACTCTTTACATTCTCATTGCCATTCCTCAGTTAACATATATATACATACTATGTACGTTATTGAAATTAAGTAAAGGAATTATAAAAGAATCATTACCTATGATCCCTTAAGTGGTCTTGTCTTCTGAAGGCTTTCCCGCAAATGTCACAGGAGTAGGGCCGCTCGTCCGTATGCGTCCGTTCATGGATTAACAGATTGTACGATTTGGTAAATTGTCGATTGCAGAACTTGCAAATGAACTGCTTTTTCGTCCTCGGTGTGCTGGTGGTAGTTTTGACTTTATTCACAGTATTACTTGCGGTGGATGACGTTGAACTTGACGTGGATTTTGAACTAGTAGTGGTGCTTGATTGCGGAGACAACGGAGCTTGGGATGGACTCCCATTCATCTGTTGTTGGTACATGGCATTCATAATAAGACTTGGATAACCGTTGTCCAGACTTTGAGGTGAGCCGAACCCGTAGCTTTTAGACGAGCAGTCCAAACTGTGATCTAGGCCAAAATCGTCATCGTTATCTAGCAAAGCTAAATCTTCTTCCACTTCCTCTGATAAGTCTACATCTTCTGCTGTGGCCGTATCGGTGAGTGGATATTCTTCTGGTGTTTTAGGTAAAAGATCTCTTGATAGTGTCTCAGAGGAATCTAGTTCACTGATCTTAGCACTAGCCGTTGCTATTCTGAGTATATCTTGTTTTGAATCGGAATTTTCAGTCCTAGTGGTCGGTGAGCTTGAACTATTGACGGCAGAGACTGTGGTCAGCCTTTGTAAGGTCAAATAGGATTCTAAGGCTTGAAGGTTGAGTGCCGCGGCCGCCGCTGAGTTGGATGGCAACAGCGCAGCTTGCTGGAGTGAGCTCATCATGGCATTTTGCAACGAGATCACCACTCCTTGGAGAGATCTTTGTAACATATTTTCTTGTAATATCGTGGCAGATGTAATGGACAAATTAGTACTGTTATTAGGTGAACGAGGACGCTTACTTGGTTTGGTTTCGCTGTTGGAAGACGGTGAGTCCGCCGTCAGTAAGTTGTTCATATCCGATGTTTTGCTGTCTTGTATTTGTAGATTATTCTTCAGTTTGATAATGGCACTTTCCAGTGAGTTCAGAGTGGATTTGCTGGTGCGGGACGAGTTTTGCTCCTGCATATTTTTTAGTATTGACTGGACATCGGTTGTAGTCAAGACCCGGTCGCGGCGAAACACGTATGCGCGGAAGTAGCGAGCATCGGCGCCGCGTGCGTACCCCCGTGGATCGAGTTGGAACTGAGCTCGGCCGGAGGCTTACCTCGCCCCGCCCCGCCCGCCGCCTCTGCCGCGCTGCCTTCACAAAAGTTCTCTATTTTAGGTAACTCTTTGTACGCAGTAATGGTCACCTCACGCTGCCCTAACGACAGACACGTCCATGAGAACGCCGCGGCAGATTTGTAGTGCTCTCCTCATGAGTAATGAGATTCTGAATGGGATCGTTCCAAACTGCTCTGGGAAAACAATGAGATAAACATTGTGGGCTCTACCAGTTAGTTTGTCAGTAGGTCACGTCGAGTTTTAAAGAAATGAGTTATCGTGGGATAGATGTTGTTCTTTGAAGTGGTGAAATGTTTTACAAACACTTTTCGAATACCATTGTACCGACGTAAACCCAATTAGAAAATAAGAGCGTTGGATTATATGTACCTATCATACATTAGATTCAAATACAAATTAGTTTCGCCAAAGAATATAGGCTGAAAAAAAGAATAGTTAATAACTATTAAACAGATAAATAACATGAGCTTGTATGTTACAAAAAACTATCCATATCAAGTCTCGATTCAAAAAACAGAGTTGGTGACAAAACTAGACATTAACAAAATAAATACGAACCCCTTCGGTGTCACTTTTCAACGTTTGCCTATGCATAGACATAATAAAGTGATAGAAATGAATAAGCTCTATATATTTTTCAATCTAGTGTTAATTTATATTTTATCAGGACTGGTCAGGGTCTATAACAGTGTTGCTCTGGATGATTTATGGCCACCACTTTCTGGAGGATAGTACCTTTGATTAAATTCTGAATTAAAGTAAATATCTAAGTTAGTATGAATTGGGCCCTAAGATTAAATTTAACTCATGTGGACAACAGGGACGTAGTACCTACGTAAGTTTAAAACGAGAGCAATAATACAATTTAGTAAATGGTTCTATTAAGTTAAATTAAAGAATGAAAATCATAAAAAGACTTAAACTGGAAAGATAATTTCAGATTTCATTTTTGTGTTGTTTCGTAAAAATGTCAGACCGTGATCACTCCTTCTAAATAGAGAAACGGAAACAGAAACACTTATTTAAAGAAAATAATGTATTAGTTACTTCTATAATACACATTTATTATTCTTAACTAATTATTTCGTGTAAATTTTCTAATAAGATGAAAAAGTATAATGAACACTATTTTTACAAAGAAGATGACTACAGTTTTTGTTAACAACACCACTACTCTATTAATATTCTAAGGCACCAAAATGTTTTTTTTATTATTTATATTTATTTCTTGATAATCTAGTTCATGTATCAGAGTCACTCAGAACTTCAACTAAAGACTTCTTACAATATTATAATAATATCCTGTATTATTAAAATAACTTTACATCAAAAATTTTACTGACCAATCTAACCAATCAATTTCACGTCTCAATTAAACGATTCAAAGATCATTTTTCGTCATTTTTAGAACAATTTTTTCACATTTTCTGTATTCTTTTAATAGTATCACCTTTGTTTATTTTAATTCTACGTTGTTTCAAGCGTTTCCTCTCAGAGGGCGCGCGTGACATCTCTATAAACAATTCGCCAGAGCGGCGCGACGCCGACTGTCATTGCTCATGTTAGCTCATTTATTCTGCTTTGTTTGCTATGCGGGATGCTTAAAGTATATGGGACTGTTTAGTTATTAAGAGACTTCGTTTCGTTTCTAGCAGAAAGTACGTTCTTACTTTGCCTAATCAAACTTATTTAAAATATGACTCAGAAAATTAAGTAGAATATTATGTAGTAAAGCTTATGTAAGTGGGGCATAAAAGACCGTTAAACCCTTTCGAGGAAGTCAAAGGTTGAGTGATTCTTTGACCACTCGAAACCAAATTTTCAGGTGATAATAATATCCAACGAGACACATAATAATTCATGCCGCTCATTCGAGATATACTTAAATGTACTTCTTTTGCAATTTGTACGCTATAAATGTCCGATGGTTCATCGGACTCTGTACTCAATCTATATAGAAACTAGTTTGAACTTGTGATGATTTTTGAGGACTGGATTCAAAAGAATCCCTTTGACGATGAACTATAATTAAGATACTAATATCCCGAACAAATTCCAACACATCTCTATAGTTATAGCAAATAAGTCCAAGGAAATGTAATTTATATACCTCGAAATTTAGGACTAGAACCTAGGAGATAGGAGACCTCCGCAATTTGGATAGTTTAAGCTAAGCCCAGCTTACATAAGTACGTATATACAAGTATGTACACATAGGTATGTACACATATATTTTAAAGCACTTGTTCGTAGCGAAACAATACATCTGGGTTCGCGTTGAAGTCATTGGCACATCGGTCATGGGTGCTTGCTCCGAAACAATTGAATGTTCCGCTTCAATGGAGCGAGGACTCACAATGGCTTCAATTAACTTGTCTATTTATTTGCAGGACAAAACAACTGGAAGAGTCTGAAGTAATCGTTGGGTTCTAGAAGAAATTGTAGACATAATCGCAAAAAACTCAACGTGACATTTTCCTGTTTTATTTTATGAAATCTAAAATTTCTTTGAACTTACCATTTAGTTGTCAACTCAAGTGCCAAGGCAAGAAATATTATTGAGCTTCATCCGTCCATTAAATTCATGGCACTAATTTACTAAAGTTTCATTTTAAGTATTTATGTTGTCGTTCCCATTTCGAAATTGTGTAATTTTAACCTCAAAATTTTAAAACTTAAGTATAAGTAATCCACCAAATAAATCGATTTCAGGTGGACCCACTAACTTGAACACGATCTCACTGACAATGTATAAACCAAGCCTATACTCTTATCTTACTCACTAGTACCCTAAATCTCCGTAGACAACCCTATCTGTTTCCAAGTGCGCAATACGTCACCGTAAGCGTTGACTATCTAATTAAGCGAAAGTACAAGTTGTGCGATATTGACTGTTTTAATGGGGCGAGCGCTAATATTTATAACCAATTTGCAGGGCTGGGCAACACGGCCTTTTTACACGGCACGAGTCGACTCGATTGCGTGGTGCCTTCCTGACTTATGCAGTTTGTAAATAATAGTCTGTGTAGGCTTAAGATATTTGAAGTATGTGCGAAAGACATAATATGGATATAGGGATTGACAGTAAGTATATTCTCTTGTAAAGAATAGCATATGTGTGTTGGTTATTCGTTTGTTATAAAAGAAGGTAAAGTAAGAGAACCTAGGAACCTATAAGCACATCTAATGTTGTACGAGTATAAGTAATAATCATTTTTATAGTGCAGCTTACTTTGTTACTATTAAAACATTTGTAGCTGAAGCTGTAAGTAATTTAACAAAAGATGTATCCCATACCTTAAAGTCTACATAAAAACTAGGGTTAAAATGTCAAAATCAAACATTGATATCAATCCCCTTTCTATAAAAAAACACTGACATTGATACAAAACCCCTTTCTAAATACAGTCCCCCCTAAAACGACCCTCTATTCCCCTTCTACCTTCCACCGAGAAGAAAGGCATATATACACCCTCCTGCCCCGACAGGAAAGCTCCAGTCGGTGCGGAGAGCGTTTCTCACGCCTGCACGGCATACAGAGCCCGGGGGCAAAACTCGGGCACGACTCTCGAGAAACATATACATAATACAAAATTAATTTATCTCTATACTGTGCTGAGACGAATTGTCTACGTGCCGACGAGTGTACAGATAGATCTTTTCAGGGTTTAATCGGGTGTTTAAAAGGAATAAATGATAGGGATTCGTTTAAGGAAAGGTTATATGTGGCAATAAGTATTTTTTTTTGTATTTATGTAGTAAATTCGAGGATTAACTAGTAAAATTTTGTGTCTTATCCGTCTGAAGTGGTGAATATGACAATTTAGTTGCAAAGGAGATTATATTTTATAATGAGTTACCCACTGTCATAAAGTTCTGAGTTTTATAACTTTAAACATATCCTAAAAAATTTTCTAATAAGAAGTGTTTTAGTATAGTTTAACAAGACTTTATAAATGTATAGGTCAAGTATAAGTTATGATTGTTTTTTTTATAGTGTACCAGACTGTTATGATGTAGTTTTATTGTTAAATTTTTAATTAATATTGTAATTATGTACCTTCATCGTTTAAGTAAAAAATTCTGTGCCTTAACAGGGTTTCATGATATAACCAGATAACTTGTACCAACTTCAACTCTTCATTAATGCAATACATATTTTTATTTTTCTAAAACCTTTCTTATATTTTTACCCCTAACACTTCTCGTACGTTTTTAAGTTCGATAATAAGCATATTCATCATAAGATAATATACGACTTTTATTCAGTAACACGTACTATGTTTTAAAGGGACAATTACGCAACATACCCAGCTGAGTTGGTACCTTTTTGCTGCGACTATAACATGAACAACCTATACTGCCGTCGTACGAGAGAAGGGCACATCTATCATTTTGGTCAAACTGAGATAATTGGGATTAAAGTTTTGACCATATTCCGGTTCATAGTGTGAAAACCTATTGTACGCCTATGGTATCTCCAAATTCCTCCAAAAAGAAGCGTATAGAGTACCCGCCACATACGGTGGCAGTTGGAGGCGTCGCCACAGTCGCGTAATCCAGTGTTGCCAGTAAACACGCCAAAACTAGCACTCACTGTGCCATACGGCTCGATACATTATATTGAGGTTTCATTTGTAACGATCTTTGGTTGCAGAGCTATAAACTCAAATAAAACAAATTAATATATCTAAGTCAAAATATGTTTATTTAAAATAGGCCCTATCACAAGCTCTCTTTGAATGTTATCTTATGATCTAAGTATAACAACAATAAAGATTATTATTTTTATAATTAACAAACATAAAGATTACAAAGAAAGTGAGCAGTGTGCCAGTTTTTCCTTAACAATAATTATGATCCCTATCGCCTAACGTGGTAAACGGTAAAAAGTGGCTTTGTCCAGCTATCCTCAAAATAAAGATTTTTGCTTCTTAGCCACTCTTGCATCTCAGATTCTCCATCCATCTGCCATAATATATTCAAAATTATAAATATCACAAGCTCTCTTTGAAAGTTATCTTATGATCTAAGTATAAATTAAAAAAACTATTTCAAACATGGCACTGAGCATTGTCTTTACATAATGTTTACCTAGCTTAGTTCAGCGGAGACCCTAGCTTGGAGAAGAACTAACAAGAAACTCCGGAAATCAATTTATTATAATCACCCTTAACAAACATAAAAATTACAAAGAGTGGGCAAAAAACACAACGCTGGTAATACTAAATTTACCTTTCATACAAAATAACACGCAATTGCGGAAACGTCAAATTTAGTTCCAAGTTTGGCTACTGCCACCGTATGTGGCGGGTACTCTAGTATAGTTTAACAAGACTTTATAAATGTATAAGTCAAGTATAAGTTATTATATTTTTATAAATGTTTTCTATAGTTTACCAGACTATTATGTTTTTGTTTTATTGTTAAATCTTCTTATTTTGCTAGTGCCTGTCCAACTAGTGAATGTTGGCAGTCAACATGAAGAAGTACTTTCGGTCTCGAGCTGGGTGGAATAACTCTATTATTAAATATTTAATTAATATTGTAAATTTGTACCATCATAGTTTTAAGGTAATATTTTGTATACCTTAACAAAGTTTCATGACCAGATACAATGTACCAACTTTAACTCTTCATTAATGCAATACATATTTTTATTTTTCTAAAATCTTATATTTTTACCCCTAACACTTCTCGTACGTTTTTAAGTTCGATAATAAGCATATTCATCATAAGATAATTTACGAGTTTCATTCAGTAACGCGTACTATGTTTTAAAGGGACAATTACGCAACATACCCAGCAGAGTTGGAACCTTTTTGCTGCGACTATAACATGCACAACATATACTGCCGTCATACGAGAGAAGGGCACATCTATCATTTTGGTCAAACTGAGATAATTGGGATTAAAGTTTTGACCATATTCTGCTTCATGATGTGAAAGCCTACTGTATGCCTACGGTATCTCCGAATTCCTTGAAGATAAAATTCTACAAAAAATTGAGCAGATGTGCCTTTTTTCTGATTTGAAATATGTACTCGTATATAACACTTTTTTTTTAAATGTTTATTGTGCCCTTTTTTCTTACGACAGCGTTATACCTATACTTAAGTTTGGCTGTTTAAACTTTTTGTTTTGTGTATATTTTTATGGCTGTAAATAAACGCTTTATTATTAACTATTATAACATGCTTAATCGATATGTTAAGTACTCGTACTCATATATTCTTTCTTAACCTAACAGATCGTAACACTTTCGTTGAACCACGTGCGAGGGCGTTCAGATCAGAACGTGTCTATCATAATATATCGATCTGTTGAAAGGTTATTAATAACCGATGGGAACATTAAATGTTATCGTGAGAGCCATAAATTTGAAACTTAGCGAATGTCGAATGTAATTTGGAAGATGATCTTAGCCTGTCTTTGTTGTTCCGGGTGTTTTAAATATTCTAAGTGTGTTCAATGTGATTAATAGAGAAAAAAGAAACTTAAATTAAGTTAAGAACATAGATACATTTGGATTGATATCGTTAAAAGGTGTAAAAGAAACTAATATTAAAGAAAAGAACTGAAATACTTTTTCGTTGATTTCTTAAGAGGTAAAAAGAACTTAAGTTTGTAAATTACATTACGCTATAGTATTTATAGGTATTATCTATAATAAATAATTACCTCATGTTAAACTTTCTTTAACTTTGAATGATGATATTATACGTAGCCAAATAACCCTACACGCACAAAAGATAGCTAATAATATCTTAAGCATAATCTTTAAATTGATTTTTATCCATAATTTAATTCAATCAACCGTTCTCCGTATTGCTATCTTAATAATAATATCTTATATCCACACGATATCGAATTTTTTTCTTCCAATGTTCGATTCCGATCTTATTATATTACATACTTGCATCCCTCTTAAAACTTCACTGACAGGCCTGAACTTATGGACCCGTCCACTCCATTCCATACACTATTGGATATACTACAATGATAATGAAATGGCTTGAAAGTGGAGAGTGCGTGAGCTCTTGGTTCGCCCACTCGCTCGCATCTCCTAAACGTTATTTACAACGTGGTCCGAAGACAACAATTCATTCATAGATAGAGCTATATTGTGGTATAGGACTTTGGTAATGTAATCAGTTGGTTAGGAGATTGTTTGATTTGGAGTCGTGAGGACAGGTTATTGTTATGGTTTTCAATTAATCAATAAGAAAAAGAGAATATTTGATGAAAAAATATGGTTTAAATTCATAGATAAAGTCTAATTAAATAACTTGGAATCTTTACTGCAATTATAACCCCGTGAGTGACCGTGAAAGTGATTAAGGATACATTATGTCGTCAAGGTTTGACATGGTTTGAAGGTTTACAGGGCGTGACATGCCATGAATATGTATATTTTTCTGTGTCACCCATATAGAAAAGGGGTTAATAATATTCAGCCCATAGATGTGATTTTTCAATGGTTTGCAGTTACGATGCTATTTGCCATTACGAGAGTTTTTACTGCCCCGGGCGAATTTGAACCGTGACCACAGACCATTGGTACTTTTAGACAAGTGCTGTTGTTATTGTGTTGATTTGATGTTTCCAATTTTTCTCTGTAAGATATTTTCATTATGTATGTAAGTATGAGGAATACAAATCAGGAATGTAAGTATCACTTGCTCAGTTTAAAAGGTAATTATTAAATTGTAGGTCAAATTAACTTGAATATTTAATTTAATTAATATACTTTAGTAATTTACTTACTTTAGTACATATTTTGGGAAACCTTTAGAGAATTTCCATTTAGATTGAATATTATCTATCTAAATAATCAGTCTCATGTGACCATAAACTACTTACAACCCCATAAGCCTAGCGGTCGACATTATTTGTTTCTTCACAAACATCTATCCCTCTGACAAATCACACATTCACAGGGCAAGTATTTCAAGACAACCTAGTCTAAGCCGATGTTACTCTGTGCATTGTCGGTGCAGATCGCTTTTGGCGCAGGCACAGACACCAGTCGACCCTTGACCCTTGTGGTCTGGATTTATTGCGTCCAACCGGTCCGGTACAGGTCGACACTCGATCCTTTTGTTAACGCGAAAGAGTATCGCTAGGGCAGCCTTAATTATTTGGGTTACCATTCGAGGTGGTAAGGAATGTGTTTAGAATTCACGGTAGATATATACCTTCTGGTCTATATGGTCATAGTTCCACGTTATACAAAGTTAAACGATCCTAATACATGTCTCCTACTTTACTGTTTAGTTATTCACATCTCGACCTTTAAGATGAATCTCTATCACACTTTACTCCATATTCTAAGATTTGATAACAAAATAATATAATTAAGTTTTATCATATAAATGCAATGTTATTCTATGCGGATCATGTACGAAATAAAATTGTGTTTCAGAACTTATTTCTCAAGTAAGAACAGAATTAATCTGTTCCTGAACAAGCAATGTCACCCTTCTTCAGTACCATCAAAACACAACTTTATCAGATGCATACCCAATAACAAATTACTTATCCCTAATTAATCTAAGCCTTTGCAAATCCGTGCATCGGACATAAATCTCTTAAACAAATATAGTGAATCGATAAAGTTGTTGTAACTCAAGCGTCGACTGATAAGGCCAGAATTATCCCCGTATCTGCGAACGGAACAGGTTTCTTTAATCTTCGTCTTAGGTATCTATATCGAATCTCTTGTTGTTTTAGGACAAGTCACCTTTACCGGATAGGGTTATTAAGTTTTATGGACGACTCAGTGTTTTATGATTGTCACGTTTAATTATTTGATTGCTGGCAATTAAACTTTTGTTGGATTGCTTCGGTCGTTTCACGGTTTTTTTAACGTGTCTTGATAGCATTCGAGTTTGGTGGATTTGTATTGAAATGTAATCAAATCGAACTTTAGTAATGAAATAATTTTTGTGTAATTTATTGAGCATATATACATATGCAAATCATTCATTCATTCAGGATGAATTATGGGATAAATTGAAACAACTTTATTCGAAAGTTTTATAGAATATCAGCAATATAAGCTTTTTATGTTTCAAGAAAAGGCAACTGAACTATTTCAATATTATAAAACGTCTAATTTACAACCTAAAAACTGGCTATTGCCTTTCTACTAATTTATATTCCACAATATGTAACTGGTCTAGTCTAGTAGTATAGTAACTACTTTTACATCAATCTAAATAGTACTCCTTGATAGTTGTAACTCATTATCGATAAACTTTAGATAAAATAATCGATATAAAACTATTTCTTCTGCACCATACACCAAAGCCGAGCGTTGCGAACTTAAACATGCAATCGCCGACTCTCAATAACGTTCAATTGCATTAACATGAAGCCCGACCATCGATCAAGCCAGCATGCGGCGCCAATGAATTGTACCACTGTACAATCTAATTACTTAACACAATGTCTTATTTGTAAAAGTCCATGTTGAACAATTAAACTTGGCTGCGTTCCGCGTGTTAACAACTGGATGCAGGGTTCGAGTGATTTGTTATACGCGGACTAAGTTGGTGCTGTAAAGGGGTTAAGCTCAGTAGTAGATAAATGGCAAACGCTGCGGCGAAAGTTATGGTGTGCCTCGTGATAATAAATGACGGGAATAGAATGCCAATTAGTTATCTTGCCTGACTATGTAGGATGTAGGAGAGACTATAGGAAAAAAGGGTTGAAATCTGTCTATAATAATCTACCAAGGCGATATCATACACTCCGGCAAGATATGCTAAAATTGAAGAAAAGGACGGTGTATCAGAAGCTCTATCAATCGGGAAATGGAATAAAGAATACAAGCATATCTGTTTAAGTAAAATTGCCGATATTCGACTACTTGAGGTTTTTGTATCGTAGATCTCACAGAGGTTGGACAAAACATTGTGCTCCTACTAGTATAGCACAATTGTCAGGAGTATGATGAGTTGCCTACTTAATAAACACAATGCTTATTTAAATTTACTGACAAATCGGAAATAATCGATGGTTAACATCTTAGACTTTTCATATAATATTTTCAAACGACTCGCATTTTTATTCATCATTTCAGAAAACAGAACTTATAACATTAAATAATTTTATAAAAAAAGTATTACCTTTCCTTCCCGATTATTCAATAAAATCTAAAAAGCTAGTCCCAGCTAACACGTTACCTACATTCTTGTTCGTATGTTTCAGAACATGTCTTCATTCTGAGACACAGGAATCGTGACTCGGCGTGACTCGAAGTGGTCTGCGGTTGAGCATCGCTCTGAACAATTAATTCGATTAGCACGCTTCATCAGTTCGATGGATGGATGGATTGTCTCTGACGTGCTTACCTTGTATGTTCGTTATAGCATTATGCAACGACGATGTTTTATTCTTAAATTATGTATAATACTTTAGATACAATACTTGCCCTTCAAATTGAGTTGAGTATATATTGAGAAGGCTGACATTAATTTACGCATATTTGTCAAATATGTTTGCAGCGGTGTATGAAAGTCAACAAAGTCAAATTGAAACAGAACCGGCATAAATTAGGGTATCTTTGATATTTGCCTTTACCAGTTTGATCCTCAACGCCAATTACGCCTCATATTAATTACCTACTATGCATATTATATATATATATATATATATATATATATATATATATATATATATATATATATATATATATATATATATATATATATATATATATAATATATTTCATTTTCTATCTTTAAAGAAATCTAAACATTCATAATCTGTAGTTGGTATTTCGAATCAAACATGGCGCCCGTCATTTCCCGCCACATACGGCGGAGTCATGACATAAGCCAATAAATACGAGACATCTCGAGAATCGTGATCAGCATACGTGATGTGGAGCTTTCACGACGTACTTCTACTAGACTGACATGCGCTTGATGATAATGTAAAACATTATGAATGTAAAACAAAGACCGTTTGTACACTCACGTCTCGACTTTACGTTGGCAAAAGGATGAACAAAACTCTTAAAATTTGAGCACGGTGGGCTTGTGGTCTAAATTTGGGAATAAATTATTTGATATTATATCGTAGGGGTGATAATAATGCCCCTTTGTGCGCTTTATAAGTATAGTAGAATGAAAAAAAGGTAAGTAAATTTCCAATAAGACTTTTAAAGTCTACGAAAGATAACCTTTATCCCAGCGAAGACCACTAACTGTATAAGTTTTATACGAACACCATTATCTACCCAGAGGTTTCCTCACATTACTTTTTAATTATAATTTGTTAAAGATACATTATAAATCATAAATCATGTAGCAAATAAGTTAGATACTATCAAAATATCAGTGACAATGACACATAAGCTTGCTGACAGTAATCCTAGCTGCTCATACGCGGCCAAAAGGCTTTATCACGGACACCATCAAGCCTTTCCATTTGTCAAGTGACTCAGCTGAGAGGTGATGTTTTCAAAATGCAAATTTTCGAAAAGGTGAACAATACAGATCTCGATCCGTCTGTCTGGCCGCACTGACAGTATCGAGTGCTTGTCTCAGCAAGAAATTGAATTCAGTCGATCACTAATCGATGTCTTGTCCGTGATAGGCGCAGTCGGGGGCCGCGGCAGCAGGGTGCCGACTTACCACACAATCCATCGTTAACTCTTTTCATTAAAACCGGCCTTTGGAAATTGTACCTTATCTTCTATGCTACAGAATTCGTTTTGGTTCACTACGCATCTTGTGCTGCTGCTTCCTTTATATCATTTTCTACTGAACATTTGTCAGCAACTACTTCTTCATCTAAAGCAATAACAGCCTTGGACGACTGGAGTAGGGGTCAAATTTCATTAAGAAGAATTGAGATATGACGTTTTGGTATTGGCGATTGAATTTAACCTCATTACCTATCTTAATACAGGATTTGCCCTTTCGCACCAACTAATCATAAATGAGCATGTAAAGCCGTTGAATTATATCGCATTGAGAACAGTGTTGCCTTTTTGGAAACACGATCATTGGTTGCTTATTCATAATTAACCCCCCTGGAGTCTTAACACCACTGTTCGCTGCCATACATTTATGAGAAATTAAGAGTTATTTTAGTGGCAGCATTAACTTTTATCAAGACGTTTAAACCGATTCATCGCAAAATGATTCACAAGTAAACCACAAGTATTGATTACATTCTACTAATGGAGCCTTTATAAAAAACTAATTGTTTACACAACTTTGATACAATTAATATCATTGGATCCAAATCGGAAATTTTACCCATATCAATAGAAAGCAAGAGTCATCCCTCACAAGCGCATTCCTTTGGATATTTTATCGACTGGCGACATGGAGAGGTCTGGCTGGGGCTTCACTATGAACCATATATAAAGTGTCGAAGTCAGCCGATGACGATTTTTAAAGGCAACGGCAACCGCTCGTGGTAACCCCCCGTTGTCGCTCGCCAGGAGACCCAATCGAGTCTCGGCCTAAATCAAATAATGACTAATCGATTCTACCTCTTATTGCACAGTAGGTACACGTCAAACATTATTCCGCTTAATTTTTAATGCTCTCTGTATCCACGAATATTAAGATTCATTAGGCTATCGTGATTGATCGTGTTTTATTAAAACTATAGCTTTTGATTGATGTTTATCAAGTTCGGTAGTCGGAGGTTTTAAGGATCATTAAAAGTAGGCACTTTGTTCTTATGAAGAGTAATGGTTTGGGGCCGCGATGGTATTTTAACTCAATTTTTATGCAGGAACCTATAATTGAATTATGTTTTATAGATCAGGATGATCAATCATAAAGTTAAAGACCTTTCTAGTGGTTTTATTAACATATAAAACCTTCACTGCGCTCTTTAATCTATTTCATGATATACATATAAAATCTGAATCTCGCATGTCCAAGTATTAACTGTGTGTGTTTTCTTTACATTATTTTGAGTGTTTTTCGGACAAAATCCTACCTTTTGCGCTATATACATAACAAATTAAAGAGCTTGAATTATATGGCACATTTTTCAGAACTTTGTATTTAACATGCTATGAACTGAAATCGTTCAGTAAAAGTGATGCTACGACTCGGCGATACCAATAATAACTAATTTAACACTATCAAACACAGAAATCCATGTTATTATTCAAATTGAAAAAAACTGTTGTTAGTTTCTTATTGTTCTACGCGGGAATCCAGATATAAATAAAAGATATTGTTTTACAGAAGTCGAGTGGAAGTGACAAATATCGGAATGCAGGGAACTCGGGTTGACAAGACTTATCGACAATCTGACGCTTTTTTACTCGAAATGTCGATGACTTCATAATAGTGCAGGACATCTCAAGGATTCGGTTCGTGCTATTAAATATAAACAAGTTTGTGTCAATCGATGTTTCTTATTTTATCGGTGCCAATATTTTAATAATATTTAAAGTGTTGAAAGGCAATATCATCAAAAATTATTCATAGAAATAATTTGTCAATTCCTAAAAGATGTAAATATAAATTTATATAAGTTTGCACTTTATAAAACTATTGATGTACGTAGATATTGCCAGTGTCTTTATTTAGTACGATTAGGTATTACAACAACGTACTACTTTTAAGTAATCTCCCTTACGACGCTTATATACTCATATTACTCCTACATAACAATATGCATTAGTAGCAATAGTGATTTCGAGAATTGAGAGGTTTGATTTAGATATTAAAGCGAATTCGAATACAATAAACGCACATCCCTAAAGTTATCGATGCGTATCTTTAAAATATATTATTTCAACAAGACATAATTCAGAGTTACAAATTGTTTGTTTTATATCGGAGGTGTTATCAAATATATTGGCAGTATTGAGTTGTGGAATTAATTGAACAAAAGGATAAACACCCGATATTATAAGTAAAAAGTTTAAGTGTAACATTTAACAAGATTAACTAGTTTATTATTAGAAAAGACAAACGCGTTGACGACCATTAACCCTTGCGGGGTAGTCAGAGGTTCAGGTGTCCATCTCCGCAATTGCGAGGGTTGTGATAATTATTATTATTGCTTTTATATGCTTTTTTAATACCGTGTTCTATTCTATGCCTATACAAGATAAATAACATCACATGTGGTTTGCTTGTAAGTGTTTTTTACATTTACTTCACTCTTAAGTCAAGTTTCTATCATTAAGAAAAGGACTTCATGCATAATATTTTATATTACTTACACTGTAGATCATTGTACTTAACTATAGCGTAGCTTAGAATTATGTAAAAACAATGACTGCAAATTATTATCACAGTTCACTTTACTAATAATGACTGAGAAAAGTGTATCTTTGGATTAAAGAAGATTTTTCATTACTCATTTTGAGATATTATTATTATAATACTCTCGTCTTCTCTTTATTTTTATACCAGAAACTATGAATGGCATATATTATAAATCAGGCGAATCCATAACC
The DNA here is from genome assembly GCA_030578115.1 of Leucoptera coffeella. NCBI lineage: Eukaryota > Metazoa > Arthropoda > Insecta > Lepidoptera > Lyonetiidae > Leucoptera > Leucoptera coffeella. The sequence continues at coordinate 45,803 of JAMBLF010001111.1, forward strand.
GTGTCATCATCTCCGGAAACATTTCTAGCCTGATGACATATCATTATTATAATTTGGCGATATATTTTTGTAATTGGCGTCGCGTGGCAAATTACCACTATTTATGGGGAAATTATACAAAGACATCTTTCGACCGGCTTGGTCATAGTCTTACGAGCTACATTCCAAATTTGAAATATAAATGTTATCGGATTGGATAGATTTTTGACGCTAAACAGATTAGATTAATAATACATTAAAAGACATACAATTAAAAAGAATAGAACAAATTGAGAATACAGCCTATCTGCATCGTATACTGAGGCAGCACCTATTCACTGCATCCATGGTTTTCATTATTTATTTCCTTAAGTTTGCGTTTTTGAGGTGAATACAGTGTTTACTTTCTTTCTTTTCTTGCTTACTGACTAATAATATTAAGTTCGGTGCACTAAATATGCAGATAGAGATACGCACTTCAATCTTCTAGAAAAAGGTGTTGGACTACAATAAGATACAAGATACAATTTCTTCATTTCTTAATCCCATAATGAAATAAAGCGATTCAAGGCAGCGACCAGTATTCTTACATTACCTACATTATACGAGTATGCTGACACTGGCACTACTATAAATACAATATAATATAAATCTTAATTCCACATTGGTCAGTTATTTCGGACCCTCGTCCGGTCAAAGTTGATTCTGACGACCTCGGATGACCTCTAAGCGCGAATCCCGTTCCTACTTATCTCCTGCCTTTAGTCATTTGAACAGCATCTCAAAATCTTCCTTCTCTACTACTTTCACAAAGAAGAGCGAGAGGAAAGATGTATTTATTAGTATTAAGGTGCTTTGAATCAGAAGTGGTTCAAATGAGTCACGATAATGCTCTTTGTATGTCTTAACTTAAATATTTGAAACTAAAGCAATGCGGTATTTGAATGGGCTCCAAATATTGTTTTGTTTTAGTTATGTCACTCGGGTTTTGTGTCTTGTTTCTTGAGACAATATTTATGCTGTCTCAGTGTTTTTGACATATAGTTTAAGTAGAAAATCATCGAAGGGGTAAACAGAACTCTTGGGTATATAATTGATTTCTTCTGATAAATCATTACCTCAGATTTGAAATCACATACATAATGAAATAATAATGGTGTAAGATTAACGGAATAAAAACTTGACACATGAATTTGAATATATGGTTTATTGATTGCAGATCAAACTCCTAAAGTTATTGTTTATATTCTCAGTCAAAACATTAGTTAGTAGGTATTTTAGATTTGCTATTGGAAAACTTAGGTCATCGAGTCTCGTCAGTCATATAATTAACGTGAAACCAGCTTCTTTAAATAAAAATTAGTATAAGTTCCTAGGTTATAAAACCACATCTTAATTTCGCAAACCAAATTATTGATGCTCCGTTGTTTGATTAAGAACACACATGTACGTCTAATATGCAGATTCGTCAGTATTTAAGGCTAACGTTTAAAATTTTATGGCATCGATAAATTATGAAATAAAAAGATTCCATTCAAGGCATCGTATTAGGAGAGTATTCAAAATATTTTTATAAACCGATTCCGCTTTTAGATTTTGACGTGTGCCAGCTCATAAAATTGTCTAGATTAAAAGATTCGTTCTAGATAATTAATTGTACAGCATGAATAAATATTTAGACACCATATGAATATGTATCTTTATTTATTGTATGTAATCTGGGACGTAAAAAGAATGCTAACTAGCTGCTGTTATTCCCGGCATATCGTAGGCAAGGGACTTGGGATATATGGATTCTATTAAGCGATAGGCCGATATTCAATATGACATTAAAACCCCAGCATACTTGCTAATAAGTTACCAAGAAAATATTTTCAAGGCTCCAAGGTTCTGTTCACCCAGAAAGGGATTAAGTAAATGTATATTTCAGTATTTTTATAGAAAATTAATTAAAGCAGATAATTGAATAAAGTTAATCACTTTCTGGTTTGATATAAGAATATAATTACCTCTCATTATTTTACGTGTTGTCAAAAAGCACATGGGTGAGTGTACGTATATTTATTAAATCTGATTGATAGACGGGTATCAACTCAGACATTCAAGGAAAACTCATTCTCTTTTGAATGCCAAGCAAGAGATAAATTTGATTGGTCAGTTTAGCAAAATAACACGACATTAACGTAAACTGCATGACTGGTGCATACACACTCACTCACTATTTCTTGTTGCGGGGAAATCAGAGACGTGTGAACCCATCTCCGATATTTCGAAGTTTACACTAGATAGACAGCACCCAACGTGATAGATAGTGAAACGTATCGCCGTAAAAAGCACTGCCTATTTACCAATCCCGAAGGATATGCAGGTTTCCTCACGACGTTTTCCCTCACCGCAAGCAACTGTGAATATAAAATTAATGTTAATGTGTTAAATTTAAATATTAAATTTCAATCCATACAGTAGTTTCAGTACCATACATGAATCGGGATTCGAACCTAGGACCTAATAAGAAGTCGGCGGTATTACCCACTTGGTTACAGTCGTGACGTGACATGAGTCCATCAAAAAATCACTCTTAAATTATGATTATTTACCTCGATCAAGCAATAAAATCTGGATAACACTAACACGGACACAAAATACACACGGACTAACTATGTAATTATTTTACTTAGGCTAGTCTCGTACAGCTTATTAGGCTACATCAAAACCACACACACTTTCAAGGGATAGCGAAAGTGATACATACGTTCAATAATATATCAAAAGGCCAGTCCTAAAGGCCCAAATGCTTATAATATATGTGTATGCAAATGAGGGTTCGTAATGAGAGAGCGTCTTCAGAATCTGGGTAAAATATGTGCATTATTTAGTCGGTTGTCGGCGACGGTGGCCGGGGGCGCTGCCGTCGCTAAATTAAAAACACGTCAAATGGTAAATTGGGTCGGGACATCTATTAAGGGGATAAGGCTTGAGGTCTACTTGGGATGGATATATGATACAAGAACAGAAATAAGTCAAATAAATATATTGTAGGTTTGAAGTAAGTAAGTCAAGTCAATGAACTATTAGAGTGTATACCCGTTTATGTACAGCGGTGGGTAAGTTTTATCCAGGAATTGGACTCGAGTGCTAAGCGTACATGTTACTTTGATATTCTAAATACATACACAGTACTCTATTTTCATAAATAATGCCTACAATATGCTTCACTAATGATTAAATGAATCTTTGACAAATTTGTAAGTGATAATAATGTATAACCACCCAAACCTCCTTCACAAAATATGTGTCAGAATTGTTCTTGGATGTCTGTAGTCTCTGCTTATCCATTTATGGAAGAAAAGACGTGAATAAATTATGTATGCATGATAAAAATGTGTGTGGTGAATATTTAAACTAAAGAAAAAAATATGCAATTATAGTTATCAATCATATAAGCCAGGAAATCATCAAGAAATCCTTACGTAGTTAAACAATAATCCATGTGACATCATTGAAGTAAATCCTACCAAGTTAAACATTTATACATACACACACATCACGCCTAATTCCCTGTAGAGGGGTAGGCAGAGAATCCCCATTTGTCCTGGCCCTGACTAACCAATTTCGCTTCATTGACACTCACTCATCTTCTGATACATATATGTATACTATTATGAGAAGATGTATGAGTGTCAATGAAGCGATTATAGAAATAAATTAATTTACCATTTACCTCTAAGCCCCAGTGTACCCCCAGTCCAAGAGCAATAGAGGCCCAAAGAAACAAGAGCTTCAAGGCTTTTACTTAATTCAGAAGCACAGCGGGTGTTCCCAAACCATTGGGCATCACCCGTGAAATATGGAGCCGCTCTGCTCCACTGATCGCCGATCACCTTAGGCTATGTGGTGCGTGTCTCGAATTCCTCAGACTGGTTGTGAGATCTTGGGTGGAGTGTGAATGTGTTGGAATTAGCGAATAATGAGCTTGGTTGCGGGTAGTAAGGGTGTTTGATAACCTATATATATTAAAAGATTTTTTTCTTATATCTTTTCTTAATGAGATAAAATGGTATATTTTTTTCTATTAATTACGGATAATTTTTTGCGTATGTTTCTTTTGGTTAAACTAAAATCGAACGTATGGTACACTAACATACCTTACGTAATAAAAAAATATCGTTAATTTAATTGCAGTTTCTATCTTAATTACTACTAATTTCTCTTTACAAACTTTAATATTTAAAACAAGGACGAGATCTCTTTTGTGCATAGTAAGTGTTTAGAAAATTATTATTGTTTTACTTTAATATGGACCAGGCATGTAACGTTATACAAATATGTATGATTATTTACAGACTTCGCTAACTTTCAAAAGTTCATTTAATATTCAAAAGTCAAGTCCTCGTCTTAAGCAAATCCAAATTAACAAACACAATAAACGTACGGCGCGACGTGTCTCAATAATTAATGAGCAAAATACCACAGTCAACTGCAAGTTAATTATATTCAGCAAACAGTAAATACACTTTGGCATCGTAAAACCGCTCAAAATATCCTTTGTGTCGGCTCACAAAAAACAAAGACGAACACAAAAGAAACATTTATCATAAAATCAAGTGACGTTTAAAGTAGGAAAACAAATCGATGAAGGTTTCTGCTTAAACTCATTCAAGATTCATAAGTATAACAAAAAGTTAATTAAGTTTTAATAGAATCGAAACGGGAGTTGTTCTGGTAGCTGAAAATAGGCGGAGTTCTTATAAAAGTTAATTATTTTTTAAAGGCTAATGATATTACGGTTTGGAACGTGTTAACAATAAGCAAAGAATAGTTTTGTTTTCGATCTTCATAGGGATTTGAGCTTTGGTTATGAAAACAATATGGTTTATTCAAACTACTATCATGCTTGACTAATTGTTTGCTGGTGCAAATTCTGTACAACACCGTGCCATTAAATTTATAATTATTAAGAAAATAGTTTTTTAAGTATAGATTTTCTTCATAACGTCCTTATTTCGGAAAGTGTAACAATCGTAATTAAAAGAAAGGCATCCATGTACATTTCGCAAAAAAAATGTATTCGTATTTGCTTATTGCTGAAATAAGCAATTCATTCATTTAAATATGTAAAAACTTAGCGAAATGTACGACGTCTCGCCAATCACGATTATGATGAAACCGTAACCTTTAACAAAAAGACGATTGTATTCAAATGGAATAATATCGCATTAGATAATTTATCACTCCATTAACATGCGGCCGAAAATATTTATATTTAAAACGTCGGTGTTTCAAGGTGGTCGCGAAACCTCAAACTTAATGGGTGAACAAGTCAACGGCCATCACATCGGGCACATTTCAACGAAGATATTGACAAAAATATTTATGATCCGCAACCATGCACCACATCGAATCGATTTAATGCCATTCCGCAGTTTGAGATGGCGCATTTTTTACGATTGATTTCACTGTTTGAGGTTGACGAGTAATTTACGGAACCCTCGCGATTTATGGCTCTTTTCGAATTGACAACGAATTTTAAAGGAGTACCTAATTAAAAACGGGTCCCTTTCGGCCACTAGAATTGGATTCTGCTAAATTGTGGTATTATATATTTATTATAAGCCAATTTATGAATAATAATATAAATTTGCGTTGGATAATTTAGTCTACGAAAGAATATCTTAGAAGTGTCTTATAAAAGTTTACTGAAATTATGTAAATACCGAATCATGTTCTTTCTGATAGTGCCTTAATACTTGATATAATAATATACCTTTTCAAAGAAGTATCTTCGCCTTATCATGTAAATAAAATGTGTCGTTTCGTCATGTAATATAAATAAAACCTCAAAAAAAGGTATTTTGTTAGTAGACACACGGGATTCGTATTAATTTAACTAATTTTATTTGAACTTAGTAACCAATAAAAGGGTCCCACACTACTAATAATAAACATCAACGCACTCGCCTCGCTCGCTGCTAATACGGGAATCGAGATCCGGTTATTCAGTGTGTACCTCTTTAAATAATTTAGCCATTTTAATTGGTAAGTATAAATCGTAAGCAGCCATTACTTCTGCATGATTTACTTACTGCTTTGACACATATGCCTTATGCTTAAATCAAACAGGGACACACTCAAGAGCCCTCCTTTGTCATTTCAAAGGCAGAGGCAATTTCATGCGAGCTTTAATGATATTGCCAATATTTGAAATCATGATTTAATCTCTCATTTCAAAGAACGAATAAAGTCTTTACAAAGATTTGAATAAACAAACAGGCAAACTTGATTTACTAAAGTGGCAAACCATTAAAGGAACGGGATAGTAAAATGCATGACGTCCCTCAATCCGTTGTTGTAATGAATGTGTGCATTTCTTTATGCTTACCATTCCTGTTTTTAATGTCTCTCGTTCGTATCAATCAAACAGCTGATTCAAAAAGACATACAAGGCCCATTGTTCGAGTTTTAGTATACTGTACCAAACATATAAGTGCTTTTTCAAAATGAACGTACTTACGCATACACAGTTTATTACTTTGGAGAGAATGTATATTTCATTATAATTGACTAAAAATTTTACTATATGGTTCAAAATTCCAGCTATTTTTGGAACATAATCTGCTATTAAAAATTTCAAAATAATACAACCTTCAATACGCTTCGTGTACATCATTACATACAAAGCTGGTTCATAGAGACAAAATTGAATCGTTTTGTTGTTAGAAAAGAGTTGATACAATCCATCAAAGTTAGCTTCGGGCGAACACCGTTCGTGACTTCTACGATTACTCCCAACGTATGTTTGCTTTTAATTAGCTGACATCGCTCGTCATTCAAAGGCTTTGTTACCGAGTTTCTCCCGGAAGAAGACAAATTGTTCAAAGCCTTTGGCGCGTGGGAACTGAACAAGTGTTAGACATCTCATTGTTGTTCACTTACATTTGCGTAGGTGTTTAAATTAAGAAATATCATGATGAGCCCAAGTAGTGTACTTAATGGGTTCGTGTACTATATTGCGTGTTCTTGTATGTATGTTATTTACGTTAAGTTTAAGAATTGCTTAATGAGTTTATTTTGTTCGTTACTTGCAATCATTAATAACTTATGTATATTGTAATCTTAACTTATTTATTATATTTTATATTTCGTTGCTATCTAATATCATGTCGTTTATCTTATATTGGGATATTACTTTTATTTAAGCTCAATCCTGCCATAACAATTAACATAATACGTACACGAAAAATTACATTGATGCAAATAAGAGAAAAAGTAATAATTTAAATGTCCCAGTGACGTGTTGACTGAACATTCAACAAGACCGTCAACCTGTCTTTTGTTTCTACCCGATATTCCTTACAATTTATGTCCCACTTCACTTCATTCCCTTCCCACAATAATTCGTAGTCAACTAAGTAAACAGATAGTTCAGCTAGGACAGCCCGTGCAAAATTGCCTGGGGGCATTCTGTAATAGTTTCATACCTTCCTAGTGCAGTAATTACTGCGGGCAACTTGGCTCTTAAGACCTAGGGGTAAGGTTGAGAATTGAATGAAGAAGCTGGGGTAAGGTCGGCTCGTGATCAGTCCATTTAAATTCAGTCTCATAGCCACTTGTGGCCGGTCTCAGCGGGGCGCGCGCCCTTAATTGGGAAGCCTATATGTTATATCTTCAGCATTAGAGCTGCCCTGTTGACCAGTTTTATACTTTTAATTTAGGGTTGTGACACTCCGGCTTTAGTTATATGTTTCCTATTTTAAATATTGTCACTGAATTAAATAATGATAAAAATGAGAAAATGAAATTAGTCGTTTATCAAAAATAAATAACTGTATGCCTCATCAACAGTTTAGACTTATTGCGTAAGAACTTTTTATAAGTTTATGAGTGTTATATAACCCCATTTCCGTAATCATATTCAACAATATTCTGGGAAGAAAGGGCGCTATTTAGATTTCTATTTGCCGATATCTTAGCACATTGCCGATTTTTTATTTCATATATATTCATTATAAAAAACATGTACCAACTAATAATGAATTTTTTTGATAAACGTGTTAGAAGAGATATTATATATCCTGAAAATCTAAGCAGATATTTAACAATGGATGAAAATACTTGAGTACATTTATGTGTTTCATCTTCTACATATGTTCTTTTATTTGTATCGTTGTGTTGCTAACCCTATATCTCATTTATACCGTCATTAATACGCATAGAACTTATATATTGATGTCATACGCTGTGTTACTGTGAAAACGATTTTTATTAGAATAACCAAAATTATAAAAGTAATGACACTGTTGGATTAACTTATATAGCAAAGTGATAATGGCGTTATTTTTCTGTTCGTTTCCATAGTTATAATGACCTGACTAAACGCATTTGTTATATTTATTAAAATAGCTTTAACGACAGTTGTTTATGTTCACATTTTATATTTTAGTTGTCGTGAACAAATAAAACTAATAGTAGAAAGTAGCTATAATGTATGTATATTATTTAATTTTATTAGAAATTCTATTTAACAATATGCTATATAGAAATCGTAACCTCAAATTATGAAGGTAAATATAATATAGCTACCACGAAAAAGCGGACCAAACAAAACGGTATTAGAAAATCATTTATCGTCGATAATATAGCAAGACTAAGAGTATAAGATAAAATGGTTTTATTCAATATTTTGTCGTGGGTAATAATGCATTCGAAGGAACATTGGTGATATTAGCGAACCTGCCTAAGAGAAAATGTATCTAACAATATTCCATACTCTCAGTCATGTAAACATGAACATAGTTAATTCCCTAATCCAGCTGCTAAAACAACCCTTTATTTAAAATAATACTTACAAAGGTGTGTTCCAATCCACATTTGTGTAACAACCTAGTCATTCAAAGGTACTGATTGATTAGGCTCGTATTGAATGAAATTCGATCGACTATAGATACATAGCATTACTGTCGTGTTCAATATTCCAAGGCAGATGTTGCGCTTGACCTATGACCGCGTAGAGTGTGTATGCTGACAGATGCATATGTGAAGGATTCTTGACGGTTGCCTTTTACATGTAACAATAGGAGACTCGGAATGAAAGGCTACTTTTCATTCAACAATGAATGTACATTATTTTAAAATTTGGTTACAAGGTTAGTCTGTAGATTGGTAGAAATGAGGTTTTATTTTGTTTGAATGAACCAGCTGTTCATAAATTTATTATGTCGCCGTAATAACTGTTAAAGTAAGTAGCGAGTTTTTGTTTAGTTTTTTTAGTAAGACGATGATAGACTAAAGTCTAGCTACATTAGAAGTAATCTCAAAACGCGATGTGACGAAATACAGATGGCGGTAATGCTAAATACACACGCACTAATACTTTAGAAAAAACGGGTATGATAATAATGACTTTGGTAGGGCACGATGATATATTAGTTACTATTAAAGTAAAATAATTTTAATTTACACTGATAGGAATATAATCAATATTTGAAAAGAATTACCATATGAATGTAATTAAGGAGCCAATTAGAATTCATGTCGTATAAAACCTACTAATAAATTCAGTCGTTTTATGACGGAAGAAATTAACTGTTGATGCGATTAAACACACATAAATTACCAAAATATTTGGGTATTGTTTTAAAACATTAAATACTTTATATTCGTACTTAACTAGTTATTTAGGGAATCTGCGGCGCCTGTCTAAAATAAAGGTGCAGTTTTTACGTATGGTTTACTATATATACTAGTAGTAACCGATATTCATAAATAGTATCTATTGTAAGGATATAGAAATAAGTTTTCTAAGAAAATATAGACACGAGTTGCACGTACAATAAATACAATGCTTTCTGTTCCCCTTTGTAATAGGAACAATTTTATTATTGTGATATATGAATCAATTTTTATTCCAACATAAACCTTTCATAGTACACGATCACCATATTCAAACACAAGATTAAGGAACATTAGTTTTCAACGCCTCCTCAAAAATATAACAAATTCCATAATTTTTATTCCAGACTGGATACATGCTGGTTCATGGTTAAACACAGAATTATGATGGTAGGAATCTCAGGAATTTGGGTAGCAATTAGGTTTATTTATTAATCGTGATGAGCACCCGTTGAGTCCATTGCTTAAATGAGTCTTTGAGTCTACAACAGGCTATAAATACCTTATAATTATAAATCTATAATATTCATTCCATATTATGGACTTATTTCTTTCTATGTTAGTAGGGGAAAACATCGAGATAAGGTATAACTTATGTCTTTACATTACCTAGTTCAACGTGCAAAACATAATGAGGTTTCGGTGCTTATTATGTGGTGAAACTTGGCATAGAATTGTCATTTTTGTCGTTGCTCAATGCGGTGATCTATAATACTGCATCTACCATAGGATTAACGGTTGTGACGGTCTAAACAGCATGATTCGTCTGCATCCCATTGAAGTTATAATCATTATTATTAATAGGTAACAGATGTTCTACTATATAGGTTACTAAATAATAAAAAACCGAGTAATAGTTACGCTTTTAAATCCAAAGCAAAACGTAATCTCATAAGTAACTTACTTAATTAACCCGAACCTCACCTGCTGTTTGAAAGTGACTGTTCCACTACAATTCTCTCAGACCAAAAAACAATAAGAACCTTACTTTATTGATGTCATTACTAAAAATCGAAGGTCGAAAAAATGTTACATTTAGATAAACAATTAAAATGCCACAGATTTCGATTTCATCTGTCTCTACCAGGCCATAAGGTCTCCACACATGGAATATTATTTATAGGCTCCACGTCGCGGGATGCTGCAGGTAACCATGAATAAATTGTGGAGACGACAAAGCGCCTCACAGTTGGACCAGCTTTTTCATAAAGCGGCGGCCAGTTAAGCATTTTTTATCCCCAACATTTGCTACCAACTGCGTCGTATGAGGAATGATTGCGTACCCTTTTCTTGTGTTTTTTTCAACATAAATCATGTCATTAAATTTTAATAGTCACTGCAAGGTGAAGCTCAGGCTATTGTGGCTCGAGAGGCTCGCCTTTTCTATTTTTCGATTGTTGCCTTTTGAGCCTTTGTCAGAATCAACTCGACTAAACGTTCGGTTTAATTTCATTAATCGAACCTTTGGTGGAATTAAGATTTAATAGAGTCAAAGTCGCTTTGTGATGAACTATGTGGAGTCTATTGGGAAAGAATGCGCGGTATTCGGACTATTTGAGGGCGGTTAATGATCGCACGTGGTCTGGAACAATCCGATTCTTTGTCTCATTGTTGTGAATAGCTTTATCATTGGTGTTGATAAATGAAAGTGTTAAAATGATGCACTCAATAAAGTAACTAATGATGTGTAAGAATGAAAGCGACGCTATTATAAAGGGACACTTCAAAAGATTTCATGGATTATGCGATTTGAATACCAATAAAATTTATTGTGCCTATACTATTTTTTATCATTTCTTTATATTAGATGTAACAAAACGTGAATGAATAAGGATATTCCATATTATTATGTTAAATACAATGACTATCAGATCGATATATTATTGTATTTTGGATATATGGAGGTATATTATAAGATTGGCTATATAATATAGATAAAGCTCGAATAAACGCTGTGATTAAAAGCGAGGATTGCATATTAAGTTATTCAAATTCTCTTTATTATATACGTATACGATTACTGGTTCGTTAAGCCCTTCCTTTTAAGTTAAATTAATAATATAAAATAATAAATTTATAATAGAGTTATAATCGCCATATTGTTAAATACATATCAAGATAACACTTTTCGCTAACCCTTTTTCGGGCGTTAACTTGCACATTTTACATAGCTAAGTAAATAAATTAAAGCGGACCCTAGGGGTCAAAAAGGGAAAAGGGGCGTGGTCGCCGGAGGCAGTCACGCAGGGCAGGGGTTACGTCAAGTCTCCCGTTTGGGGTAGATAGGGAGATGGTGAGATAATGTGACCTGGGTAGTAGTGAGGGTTTTTTATGGAATGGTTTGATATAGTTAGATACATATATGAACAGTGAGAAGTTTAATGATCCAACCAAAACATTATCAAACTTAACATAACCAGATTGTAGAGTAATATGGAAGTAGTTTGTTTAAATGTACAATTGTATGTAAGTGATTGGTCTTTTGATCGGCACTTAAGGTATTCTATGTAGAATTCAAGGCCCAGATCATGGAAAGAAATGGAATATATTTATTATCTCCATTCTTTATGTTAATTACGAATCTTATACTAACTTGTCATTTTTTGCTTCCCATACAATCTCAATGCATTTCTTCGACAATACTCATTAAAACCTGTACCACAATTACCAATAAACAAAGCCAATGACGCAACGGAATCAATGGACGGTTTCATACCGCAGAGGAGCAAGCCACAGATGGACAGGCTTATGCAAAAGAGCCAGTCGGAAACAATGAGGGGCCCGCTGATAATCTCGGTGGAAACACATTGAATAAATTCAATATGTTAATGCACTTTCATTATGTGGCTGATCGTTCCTTTATATAAGCGATATCGATGGTACTGCGTTAATTCAATTAGTTTTATGCGAGGAGGCGGTTCCGTTTCTTATATAATAAGTTGAAAGTGAGTTTTTGTGCTGACTCATGGGTTTGAATGAAATGACATTGTTTTAGTAATAGATGGTTTTGTCTGCGATAATACTTTACATGTATATTCAATGGTTCAATGTCTGTCTTATTATTTTTTAGTTAAGCGTGAAGAAGTTTAGGGAATTCTTATCAAAATAATTAAATATTCATAATATAACCCTAGCTTCTTGTAACAACATGGTGGTTTATTCATATATATCTAGTTGTTGTATACAAGTCTTAAATAAACTTACCAGGGGCTAGTTAAATTGGTGATTTCTTGTCCAAATATTATTATTATATAAAAAACATATAAATCTTAACTTTAAAAAAATATAAATTAAGAGATGGCGTGTTATTTGATTCAGCCAATAATTAGTTACGAGTAATTTTCACTATGATACGGGTCACCCTGTTACGTTGAGTCGCTGACAATCAGGTAAAAATTGGGTTTGATAGAGTTGCAGAACATTTTAAAGAGATGAAAACGAAATTGTCTAACTACTACGCCAAGGATAATGTTTTTCCTGAGACAGAATATTGATGCGTATGTTGATTATATTATTCATGCAATAAGTGACCTGGGAGATGTTTTCATGCATGTGAGGTTTTGTTAACCCGAACGGAATTACAGCACGTAAATGTATATTGATGTACTACAAATCCGTAAAACTGATGCAATCTGTTTATAATCGAGCCCATCATGTCTTTTTATTTAGTACAGCTAAGTAGAATTTCAACGCCTTGTAAGAGCAAAATATCGGCTCGGTTGTTTGCGATACATCGCACGCGCATAAAGCGTGAAAATATAAATTGTCCCTCAAAGTACCGATGTCTCACAATGGCCAATAAATGTGAGCTATTAAATCAACGGCCAACAAATAGGGCTAAACCTCAGAGCCTTGCTTGTTGCAGAGCAGAAAGTTAGCTCCAGTCAAAATAGTCCACCTCTCTATATTTTAGATTTATATATAGTGTGTCATCAATGAGGCGAAAATTATTCGAAAGGATTGTGAGAAATGGGTATTCGTGGTCTCTGCCTACGCCTGTGTAGAAAGTTGGGCGTAATGTCTATTTAAATAAAGGATTTCACTTATTTTGGAATAAGTAAGATGATACTTCGCACTGACATATGGTTTTTTTATCTGAAATTAGGTAATTCGTGAAAAATGGCTAAACTCGCAACAAAAGGATAATAAACATGTCACGGGAATTCAAAATATTGAACAGCTCTTAACTACTTATTTGCGTTTTCATTTTTATTAATTGGAGATAAAATTTTGTTATTATTTCAGCACAAATAACATGACCATGCCGACGAATTCGAACCTTCAACAAAAATATTTTAAACATCGAATACCACGAAAAATAATGAATGTAATACTTGCAATAAACAAATACATTTAACTTGTTTATTGTTGTCTCTGTGATTTTTTAATTAGATTAATTATTTCAGCTAAAAATACATGAACCACAAACATACGCATACACCTTTCTGGCCCACTACATTTCCTGCCAATGGGACACGATGTCTTCGATTCGTAGATATCGATTACAATGAAACAACTCGCATTCTCAGCTCCAACAGCTTAGAGGTAATCGTTGGTGGTATACACAATTAGGGTTTGGTTAACCCTCGTCTGTTATGCTCAAATAACATATGTACACATCCAATCGATTAGTCGCATCGATCAGACGGCGATGACTATTTGATTATTGTTCTGTGGAAAGCCGGCGAAAGAAAATGTTTCAAAGGCTTTGTTGCTTTGAAGTTACAAAAACTGTATAACCTAATTGACAAGTCATCACATAATTCTTGAAAGAGTTCAAATATCTGTTAGTCATGGACAACATGATACATATTATAGGAAAGGACAATAAATGTACATGATCTTTTATTTATGTCTGTTATGATCAGTCCCATATAAATAGTCCCATATATATAAGAGTACTATGCATGTCCCATTTAATAACTTATATAATTAGCACGAGTATATTAAATGTATGAAGGGATCATTATTATGCGACCAGATTGAATCACTAATATATAAACATAAAACAATTTGACGTAAGAGAAAACAAAACACTAACGAGCATAGTTATGAGCAGCCAATAGAAAACGCAAACTCTTTCGTAAATACCTTCAAACTTCGGCATAGTATTGTTAACTCAGAGCCCCATGAAAGAAAACATCGCACATCGACGTAAGCCGTCACTTCGCGGTTCCATAAAATCATTATAGCTCTATTCTTTTGAATGGCAACTCTTGGCACGTGAGTTAAATGAAATACGCGAATGTATGGTGTACAGGATCAAAGGACAGCGAATAGGTACTTAGATATTGTTGCCTTAAGACAAACGTGCCGCCATAACACATACATACTCGTACATATAATATAGATACGTACATACTATTATATTATTAGGATTTCTTGTACTTTCAAAGTGGCTTTCTTTTTCCTGATTTGTAGTAAGAATCGACTGAGGGACTATGTGTTTGCTTATGTATTTCTATAACTCATATAATGTTGTCAGGCTTACTAACTTATGGTTCAGTCTACTCCGCCGGAGAATATACAGGGGAGTAAGTATACAAATGAAATTGCCTAATTGTAGATTCTACAATGGTACGAGTAAATGCAAAAGTTCGGGCAGAATCTTGAATGAATTCCTTTCATAATAAATAGTCTAGTATTCGAAAAGTAATTTATTTGATCTTTGAGATTTCACTGTTCCACTACCACTAACAATTATCCTATTTGATAGAATGAGCAATTCCGATATATGTACACATGTTCTCTCCTTGTAAAAAAAATAAAACTATAAAGCACAAGGTTCTCTCAATCTCAATCAAGTTTTCTACCAAACACGTGCTAGTTGTAGCGAATATTTCTTAACTTCAAAGCGTGCTATGTTATTAATTAACCCAACAATGCTGACATGCAAGCAAAAGTCAAGGGTATAAGCCTATCAAAATCCAAAGCTCGTTCGCTAACAACCACGTGGAACGCCTAAACCGCAAAAAGTCTGGACAACATTCTTAACATACACTTTGCGAGTAATAAAAATGCAATATTTAACCATCGTCGTCGTGATCATAATACGCGTGCGATCATACCTTAAAATTAATGCAAATAACTTCATAACTCCATCGGGAAAACCATCGCAAAAAGTATTCACTTTCTCTGTAATAAAGCTCAAAATTGGCTAATGAAGTAATGGTCAATAAGGCGTAAAAGAACGCAAGGGTTGAGTTAACCCGTCGAGCGACGTCGGCTGAACAATAAAGCGCACTGCGATGGGAGTTTACCATTCTAATCGTTGAGAAACGTGAAAAAATCCACCCACAAAGCGCGTGCGCACCACAAAATGAAAAAGGAGAATTCTATCAACCAGCTATTGGGTGAGAGCTGTTAAAACAACTTGACTGAGTTGTGAATTTATTACAAATAAAGTAATTCAAGCGCATGGTAAGAAAATCCATTAATATAATAACTGAGCCTTTAACTATACAGTCTTCTCGTAGTTCCGTCAGCGAAATACATACAGCTTCTTGTTCACGGCTAGTTTCAAATTCAATGTAGATTATGCAAGAGATATAGGATGCCAACATAGGTCAAAACCAATTTTTTGATATTTATCTTTAACATGAGTTATTGTAGAGTATGATTAAGTCGGCCCCTCATTTTCGGATGAATAATGATATAAAGAGGAAAAAGTAAATAAATGCAATGCATTTAAAGATAATTGAAAGACACTAATATCTTTCGATTTTAAACATTTCTTAGCAATCACAGGTTTTAGTGCCGTCGCGACTTATATCCTAATTTTTGACACCTCCACTTTTCACCAAATAGGTTAGTTCCACCAATGTCAACTAATGTCACTACTGTTACTCTACACAAAGTAATCACGCAAAAGATGTTCAATTTTTATACAGCTTAGTACATGTATTTTATCACTAGTATATATTATGTAATCTGAAGATTAAATAAGACACACAATGTTTCATTAGAAAATTATTATCGGACGACTCTATTTACTAAAGTTAAAAAAGAATGTATATTATAAGTTAATTGTCAATATAATATTTCAGACAAGTTTTAACTGCTCTCACTTTATAAATGATGTAATCTCGCGATCCAACGGTTAATCGACATTGTGGAAATAAAATCTGTCTGACCAAATTTTACATCGACATTCTTTCGCTTTCGTCGCAGAAAATGCTTTCCCACGACAATTAAGGTAGGCTCTGCGTACTAAGACAATATCGATTATCGATTATAGAGAAGTTTTCCCATCACCTTTTGATTTGTAGTTTGATTAGTGATGATAATAATGAACTGTTGAAACTTAATCAGTTGTTAATGTTAACTTAAATATATGATAAAATAGTTTACTTAAGCCTTATTTTATGTGACTATACGCGCTTGAGAGGTTTTGTATTGTCCAATTTTCTGTAGCTCGTTTCGGTGATTATGAACTAAAACAGTTTCAAGTAATTTGTGGAAATTCTAAAGTATGGCTAGAGAAAAGAATAAGATTGAGTTATATGGTATATTAACCTGGCTGAATTTCAAAGGAGGGCCTTACAATTATTATGCAAGTAATTGATTTATGACATAGAAATTTAATTGTTTTTTGAGAATTTATGAATAATTATTGTTATTAATTGATTTTAGTATTTGAATATGTTTTTATTAATTGTATTTTTTATTTTCAATTTATTTACTTTATTTATTATTATTTATATGAGTACCATATATGATGCAAACCTGTGATGATTATAAAAAGTAAATGAATTACATGTATGTATTTAAAAATATCTTGTCAATATAATAATCGCTTGTCAATAATTCTCTGTATTAAATTATTTTATTAATCTTAGGTATTATACTTATAACTATAGCTTCAATAATCGCTTTTGACCATATCTGCTGCATACGAGTATGTTGGTAAATAATATTTACGTAATGCTGAAATTTGGATTATATAGAAAGTAGTTAAAACCAAACCCACCCAATATTTTATCTGTAATATGTACGGAAAAACGTATCATATGTATGTACATATATGACCCCTATATGCATACCCCTCTTGACCTAATGACCGCGGCCCAGCCCACAAATCATCAGACCGCGGAGCAAACTCCAATTGCTGTGAACATGATTATTATATTCTCATTTGTTCGCGAAACCACCCACTAAAGTGGTAAGCCGGTGTAATGCAGACGACGGTTAGCCCTTTACAATCAATCACAGAAGATTACTGCTCATTCTCGGAATAGCCCTGGGAACGAATCTTATCAAATATTTTAAAAGTACCCGGTTTCCCACTGTTTCATGCGGTGATCTGGTATTTGGTTTAATCTTTTGTTGGTAGGGAGATGAGATGGTCAATTTAAGCTGTGTATTTAGAATGACTATGGGGTACGAGTTTGTTAATAAGTAGCCTTTTGACAATATTTCACATTGTATTACTATCACAATCGTGATAAAAAGTATCTGATATATTGTATGTAAATATCGAATTTATAAACCTGAATATGTGCATGAAAAATTAATAAAGAAAATTGGACAAGAAGGTAAATTATTCGTCATATTGCTGTCATGTGCCTTACCCTTAACCAATCTACAAAAATTTTCAATCATTATTAACTTACCTTTAGTATAACGAAGTTATAAGTGAAGTTAAATAGCACCTGCTCATATTAATAAATAGTTATTTTATTCATTCCTAGCACCTAATATATGACAACAAAAAGCGCAGTAAGTAAGAAACAACATTTCCAACATTCCAACAACGCCAAACACAAACGACGTATACACCCTCCCGCGGTTCCGTCGCGTGTTAACACCAAATCAATAACCGGGATAACCGTCGGGATAACTTAATAATAAAAAAGTATATAAATTGATTATCATAAATACACATCATTAGTCATTGATGGTTGTGATTAAATCACTGTGGTGGCGCTGTGTTCGCGTGACGCCGCTACCCGTGTTGGCACGCAAGCCAACCAACAATGCTCGGATTTATTTATTTTTTCATATGAAACACTTACAGAGAGATTTACGGGTAAGAATTATGTATAAGAAGTTATTTCAAGCTAATGAGGGTTAAAAAAGAAGATAGAAAAATCGGTTTAGGTTTATGCAACACTTACAGCGAGATTTACTGGTGAGAATTATGTATAAGAATTTATTTCAAGCTACTGAGGGTAAGGGAAGAATAGAAGATCGGTTGATGTTTACTTATGCAATTCACACATTACATTACACATTTATTATTGTCATTAAATTTAGATGTATGTAATTTCTAGCTGCTATACTACATTATATTATTATTTATATAATATTCAGATCCGATCACCAGCTGGATTTTACTAGAAAATACTCGACATTTCAGAGCTGGTAATGAAATAATAATCAGCACAATAAGCAGCAATAAGTACACAAAAATATGGCATGCACACACATTGCATGTTAAGTTGGATGTTGACTATTTGATAATAATTAATACTTCTTTAAGGAGAATGTGGAATCAATGGTAATAATGATCAATTAAAATATATGTATATCTGCTAAAAAAAAGTAACTTTTGTTGTCAGAATCGGAAAAAATGAGAATCTGTTATCTATGCCTACCCTATGAATCCGAGAACCAAGAACCACTTCAGAGTATATATGAGTATGTAAGAATATAAATACACAAACCACGTAATACACTACAAAGACCTACACTTTATCCTTTTGCCTACTAGTTTATCCATAAATAGGTGTGTAGATAATAGATATGTACGCAATTAACTAGCCATTCCACATTTGATGCAAACTAGTGTAATTGTAAAGACACGCCCGCTACAAACTAACTGAACTTATGAAAGTTTAAACCAGTATAAATTGAACTCTCTCCTGAAGAAAAATATATAGAAAACAGGTCTCTCTAATTAGTTGTGTTGCGGTCTACGTGATAAGGTTGCAATTAGGTTAGCGGTTATCGGCCGAAACTATCGCTCGAAATTCTCAAAAGGAAATCTTACATAAAACAGTATCTGATAAAGTTTTGCCTACCAATTTCTGCAATGAGAACAGAGAATTAACTCCAATGGTTTACGTATACAGAACACATCACAATATTTTGTTACTATGGTAATTACGCAAGAAGAACTGATATAAAAGTTTTTTACCAACAATGAAACCTTATAATTTTTTTGAAATGTCTACAGATATTATGCAACACTTATATTATTAACAATTTTGAATGAAGAACTTTATACGTATATTTTTCAATCTGTGTCAGTACTTACGTACAGTCTTCATCCATTAAAACCCAACCCAATTACTTAATTTTTTTGTCCCATGTCTGCGAAGTAAAAATAATGCTAACTAGCTGCTGTTTTTCCCAACATGTCGTAGGAGATGAGTAAAGGACTAGAGGTAAATAGAATTGGGCCACCGGTGAGCAAACTGTCACCAATTTTCCACAACCCCAATATTCATGTTTAAAAGAGACCTGGGAGTAATTACCGCGCTCCGAAGGTTCTGCCCACTTCGAAAGGTGTTAAAGGATGTGAATGTACCTATGATTTTTTTATATGTATATATATTCAACAACTTTCTAGTATAATGTCTTGCATTACATTTCTATCAAGTGAACCCTCTGCACTAGTACCTCAAAGAGGCGAGTGGGGGCGTGACGTGCAACCATTGGGCGGCAACCGCGTTCTAAATTCAAATTGCTAGTTACGTTTCACGCGAACTAGTTGCGTTGCACAATGGATGCGCCTCCTTGCTTGTAACGGGGCTAGGCTGAAACGGTGAAATTGGAAGGCTCAGGGTATTTAAAAAAGAATATATAGATATAATATATGGAGGTACTTACTGTAAAAATAACTGAAAATATGCTAAGTATTAAGAGTATTGAACGTAACGAAACGATGAATACTTAGTAATGTTCGTCCAATATGGCGAAATATAGACCCTCAATGTCTGTCTACTCCTCTATAGGAAAAGGGCGTGATGTCTATGCATAAATATACGCAAATTGGCATACGAAATGGATAAAATGTAATCAACATCGTTTTTCCTGCAATGTGTAAATTTTATTAAAGTACTAGAGATAACTTAAATAAAGGACTACCTATACATTTTCTAATGCATATTAGGGATCATTACAAATATTCTGAATCTATTTATTAGTAGAAATTGCGTTCCGATCACTCTCTTTCGGATATTATAAACTAAAGACGGAATAGATTGTACAATTATAAAGACTCACTTCAAATCTGAACTTTTCCAAGGCAAATTCACATCAGGAATGTTCCCATCTAAATTTGTCCCATGTGAAACCCCTCCATACATTTCCAATACATATTCGCATGGTTTCTCCTATGAGAACTTGTCCCATACATTATTACATCTTCATTCTCCGCCCATAACCTAATCGCACCCTCCACTTATTCGTAATTTGCATCCCAGTTCGTCGAATGATTATTTTAATCTAGCAACCTTTTGCCTCCGTCCCACACGTTCGATTGAGCGTATAATTTGCGTTTATCGTCCGACGTGACGGATCGGATTCGATTCCCGGAGAGGGCTTCCCACGGTATTAGCCTTATTTACCTGCTAGTCATTTGGTACCATGTACTTGTATGAGGCGGGGTTATAGAAATTAGTATATATGTATGTATAAAACAATATATACTAGATGCACTGATTATCTCCGTGTAGATGATAGTCAGTATGTCTATAGACATGGCCACAGAACAGAATCAGATTAATGTAATAGTCAATATGCTTAAATGGAGAAAGATACATTACTTAACCGTAATAAAGAGTCCTTGCTCTGGCCAAAGAACATTTCAATTAGAATACTCGATTACCTGAACTATCTTATATATTATTAATGCGCGCATGCGTTCATTATTATGATAATATTTAGAAGTAGTGTATTAAATGTATTTTAACTTCTTTAAAAAAAATTAACGCTTATAGATATATCCTTCTGGCGTGATCGGTTAACCACAACGCTAATCGTGAGGTGACGGTTTCGATTCCCGTAGAGGTATAGTTTAGAACTATGCAATTCTTACTGCTTTCTAATTTGTACTTTGATTATATACCTATATATGTACTTCATGTAACTAATTATTTAAAGTATGTATCTTAAAACAAATCTTAAATGAACTTACAAAGCGGTTAGTTCAATTTTTATTATCATATCCTTAATATTATTACATATGTATGTTATAATTATACTAAAGTACTTTCAACGCATTCTCATTCCATACTCCACAGTTCATTTCTTTTTAATTTATTCCCTACAGCATTTCACAGAAGTCCCGGTTCCCAGTCAGTTCCCACCAGGGTATAAATAAGGCTTTTATTCGAAAGTGTGATATGACACTAACGACGCATTAAACGGTGTCCCATGAATAACCTTCCGACACGGCTGTTGCACTGTATAAATCAAGCAGCTAACGTATGCTTGGAAGTGAGTACTTTAAGGTTGTTGTACACGAATGGTGTTGTAGGTATGTTTTAAGTGTAGCTTGATTCCAAAAGACATATTTTGTTCAATATTATGACTTGTCAGTATAAATTGTAGTAGTATAAAGTAGTATAAAGTGTCTATCTGAAGCCAATCAAAAATTTTAATCAATGCTTTTATTTTGTTCCATATTATAACTTGTTCATTTTACAAAACATTACTAATCACGTATATTTTATAATCCAAGTGTTACCTTTGATACTCGACGTTTCAGCCACGCCGCAATGTCCATGGTCACGGGTCCCGTTTTCTTTTAAAATGAATAAAAGTCGCGAGTCTCTAAAACATATTAATGCAAAGTCTGAAAAAATTGGTTTCTATCTGAAGCCTATCAAAAAGTTTTGTCAATGCTGGTGAATCACTCAGCCTATAAATATCCAAAAAGGGAACATAATGGTGCTACGAATGTTGTATTATGTTTGATTTTGTAATTTAAGTTTTGGTTTGATGCTGTCAAATTTATATTAATAGGCTCAGACATAAATAAATAAGTATGCACTTAAAAGCATGTTTGAATTAGGTTAACCTGGATTATTTACACTCTTGATCATTTTAAAATTACGCTAGTCTATCATACATATTTGATTGGCTTAATTTCAGTAAATAATTTTCTTAAGTAACTTCAAATTAAAGACATTGAAAATTAATACAAAAACAGTAATAAAGCAATAAAAGCACTTACACGGGTACCTTATACCAACCCGTGGATTCATGTACGAGAATATCATTAAAAGTTGACAGCCCATTAACTAAGCTAGCGTAAGTCTTTGGTTTTTTTCACTTCTGGTGGCATTTTTTGACCCGGCCTGTGTCCTCAGGCGAAACAGTAAATAATGAGCTCTACCTATACATAAATTATGAAACTGAGTTATAGACTTTCGGTATATGGTCGGAGCTGTTAAGCGGGTGCATGAATGATTGACTCAAATTCGTATCTAGCTATAACTCGTATAAATAAACTTGGTCACAGATTAATTTTACGTATCATTAATTTTAAAATTGTTGTAGTTTTAACTTAAAATTGTTTTAACTTAAGTAGTTCTTTTTATATTTCATACAGTAAAACTATAGCCATGATAGCAATAAATACGGGAAAGAGAATACTATTTACTTACAATTATGACTGAAAATAAATTGTATTGAATTTGTAATAATAAAATTTTGTCATGAGTTATGTATATCGACTAG
Organism: Leucoptera coffeella; assembly: GCA_030578115.1. Classification (NCBI taxonomy): domain Eukaryota; kingdom Metazoa; phylum Arthropoda; class Insecta; order Lepidoptera; family Lyonetiidae; genus Leucoptera; species Leucoptera coffeella. The sequence goes on from JAMBLF010001111.1 coordinate 69,140, forward strand.
GTTTTCATATTATATAATCGTTATTTAGTAAGAAAGTTTTAAGGAGTGAACAGTTCTTTTAATGCAAATAAAAAGAAATACATGAATAATAATACAGAGATAAAAATATATCACAAAATAATAAAATTGCATGGAATAAAAATTACGCCCATATGTTTCAGTATTTTACGTACAATTATTGAGTTCACTAAAGCTGAACCAAATTTAACTTTTATACAAATAGATTTACGACGTTTTAATTTATTCCATCGGAAATTAATCCTCTAAGAGAATGTTTCAAAACATTACACCAGTCGATCCTAGCGATATAAATAAATAAATTACCTGTTGCTTTTCTTATTCCGTTTACGAACAGCTCTCCACAGTTCATGAATTATAACAAGAGAGACCCAGCATCGGTTTGCATAAAGATCGTTACTGGCTGTGATTGATGAAGCATCAAATGTATTACTTTTGACGCTCAAACGTTTCGAATAAGCCTTAGCCAGCTCTACACGTGTACAAATACGAAGTGAGTGCTTTCATACACAATGTGAGTGCATTAATTTATGCTAATGAACTTATTATCAGCTGGTGCTTCACTTTATGATTTCGTTTAGAACACCGTTATATGAGGTCACGGCTTTCCCATTATAGATTGCTCTACAATGTACGAACTATATGGCCAGTACATTAGATAGTACTTTCATGTTTACGCTAGAGTACTTAATCTAGTCCTAGATAGAAGTAATTTTCATTTGCTAATTAATAATCTTGCATAGAATACGTCTATAAAGGTAAAATTGTGTATAAAATAAATGACGCAGCTACTTTTCCTGCTAACTTAAAACGCTAAAAGCAATGTTGCCACATCGTTTTATCTAAACGTATCATTTTGTTGGGGGCCGAGTAATTTACGGCAACAATCTAACATAATACCTTCGATCAAGTGGAGGCAGACGTCTGAATGACTCTTTATAATAACGTCCTTCAGTACCGCCTTAATGCTCGCTCACTGATCAACTTAAAACGTTATACTAGCATAAAAAAACCGTGAGAAAACCCCACAATGACTCGATCGCCATGATATATTACCCTAAACGTGCCATTTAGCGCTTACGCCGGCCGCTTTAACCATAGTGGGATGAATTAGAAAAAACATCATGTAAACACAACATTGTACGAATTCAATAATTAGATTAAGATTATAATGAGGGTGCTGCGTTGCCGACGGCGTCGCCGGGTCGCGGAGGGCACGCCCCCTGGCGCCTCGGGCCGGCAGCTTTGACCCTATTTGTTTTAATTACCTCGGCGCGGCGTTTAGGCAGCACGGGCCTTTGAGCTAGTCGGAATTGGCCCTAATTGGCGGTAGGCGCATCGAGTTAATCGAGACAACTTAGGGGTGGGAGGGCGCGTGACCCGAGCGAAGGCAATCAGTTCCCAGACTTTGCACCAAATTGGATTTTAGCTAATGCCATTATTAGAGGAGATGGGAACCGCTTTTTTGGAACTGAGCAAATAAATTGTACAGTTGCTGAGGAGAAGCTATGAGTCATAACTTAACTGGGATGGCAAAAAGATATTTGGTTTTCCCTTCCACGCGGAACTTAAGAACTAGGAGCAATTATTTTATGTGAAACCCATTATTGGATTCCTATATATATACTTTATCGTTTATTGGTGGTCAGTGGGTGTGACACCTCAATTCACGTGAGATTAACGTCAGCATTAAAACAGTAACCTCAGATCATTATCCCAATCTCCCTCGTTTATAATCTTGTAAGAAACTTCTCAGCATTCCTCGCATTTTAATCCCCGTGTATCCACAATGGACTGGCACGTTCGCCCGATTACCGAATAACTTGGTAAATGCTTGTAATCGCCTCTGCGGTCTCTTACCATCGATATTACAGTAAATAAGGTTATTACACGAGGCACCAATTACGATACAACGGACAAAAAATATTTGAAACTACTCCGTCGATGTATTTTCACGATCATATCGAATGAGTCACTGCACAGAATCGGTAGACTACAAAAATAAGTTACGAGTTAATAATACGTCGAAGACCTCGAACAGACGATCTATAACAATATAAACGTTATCATAAGTCAAGATCTTGAGGAGTATTCCGTAAAGTCCCACGCTCTCAATGGTGAGAGCCTCGTCATAGCCCCAAGCAAACGGTAGAGCCGCTGAGGCAGCCAAAGCACCGACCTCGTACTACAGATTGACTAAAAACGCCACAGCCGATATAATCAACGCCCGGCAAATTACCATAGGATCACATACCACGTCGCTCATAATATTTTAATCTGTGAACCACTGCTTGATGGGGCAGATGATGCTGCGATATGAGAGTGGAGTGGAGGCGTCCACACGCGATCCAAACATTCGTAAGCACATTGGTAAGCACGTGGGAAAAACACTCGAGCGGGCGGAGGGCCCTACGGCGCTCTGCCACGGTTGACGATCCGCCGGGATTATAAATATATCCGTGTTCCAATGGAGTGTAGATGCTAAGATTTATGTGGGATAATACGGGGTAAGTGATTCCGATTCCAGGCCTATGATGTGATTGATTCAATGCTACGGTTAAGGGAAAGCGCCTTATCCTTAGAAGGATTTAGATAATTTTACTGAGTATGCACAATTTGCCTGTTGTTGCCTTAATAAATTTGTTGTCAGTTTCCGTGAAAGACGAAGAACACATTTGTTACATTAATGTCAATTACCTGTAGTAAATGTATTTTTGAGGAAAAGGCAAGACGAGGCAGCCCATGCTGAAATTTAATTGTAAGAATTAGTATTAGAAGTACACCCTATTCATCCGTGTGTCACAAATAAAGTTTTTTTTTGTCAAAAACATAAAACTAATCTAAATTCCAAATATAAAGTAGTTAAATTCAATGCACTTAACGAGAAGTATTGTCCGTCCGACAGTAACAAAGTGCTCAGTAATCTTCGAGACCGAATCACGATAATGATTCTGTTTATCGTTCACCAAGATGCACCATTTCGTTGACCGAATGGCCAGAGGGCGAATTCCACAAAAAATCTCGCTCCCAAGGGTCAAATGTCGAACAATTTATGACCCACTGTTAGGTTGCCATACCGGCCGCCTTGAAGATTCGTTGAGCAAACCTCTAATTAGAGAATATGAGAATTCACACAGGTGCATGGCACAACCCTAATAAGTATCTTAGCCCCGGGCCTGAGTCGTGCAGGACCCAAAGTTAATGTTTCGGGTGTAGCTGGATCATCTCTAAAGCCTTTTTGCCTTTTTAAGGAATCTAGGGTCGTGTGGAACGAGGAAAGTTGTTTCTTAATTAAAACAGAGCTTTCAGCGTTACTAATTGCATACATGCTCTAAAACTTAGTTATTTCAGGAGATTAGAGTGTTCCCCTTTAAATATGTGGAATTGATAATGCTGTGCTATTTGGTTTTCAGCATCTATTACAAATTATCACATATAAGTTAATCATCATGAGCTAACCCTGAGGAATAAGCAATTTGCTTTATGACAAGTTTTATATGCCCGATACAAAATTGGTATATGCTGCTTTAAACTAGAAATTGTATTGTGTAAACTGGGTTTAGGGTACTTACTCTCTATTATTAAGTACTTGGTGAAGCGTACGTTGCGTAGTACGAAGATTTAATTACTGTTCCAGTCACGAATATAAAATTTAACTACGTATCTGTGTACAGGAAGAGACAATATCATACACGCATACACTTAACCTTTCCACTTGTCCACTCGTTATTACTCGTACAGTAAGATACTTACAAAATATTATAAAAAAATAAATATTTGAATCGAAGTTAAACGAAAAAGATCCCATTATGATTATTATATTTGCGAGTCCTTTAAAAGTATCCATTATTATGTTATACATACTAAGAATATATGTGGTTATTCGATGAAATCATATATTTGTTTTTTTATGAAAAATAATTAGAAACACGTTTGTACGTTCTTTATTAATATAACTTATATTTTAATATTTGGGTAAAAAATTGTAATTTTTTAATCAAGTAACTAACAAATCTCTTATATCGCTGACAGTCGCATTTCAAAGTAGGCGTTTAAATATAAGCCTTTTTGTAATCTAAAACTATCTAAATATTTCGCCTTCCCCATCCGTAAACCCATCTATTAAATTAGAGACCTGTTCACTAAGTAAACTTGACAAAGCATGGCCAAGACAATGTGTCAGATTAGCCCGATATGAAGACCCATAGGTGGTCTCCTAACTTTTGATCTCTGCCACAGATTAGGAAATAATGTTCTGGGCACGTGGCGCTTATGGACTGTTGACATCACGATGGACAAATAAATGTCATAATAGTCTCTTAGTGGTTCGAAAGTTTTCCCTTCTGTATTTTACTATATACTTACGGAGGTCTATGAGGGAAAAACGTCTTTCTCTTATAGAGGTTTCTGTCTCTCGCTAATAGAGGTTTTGGGAGCTTAACATGTTGGGTCCTGGCTATTACTCTCACTTATATAGTTATCTCACTTATCCAGGTTTGACTATATATATATATATATTATGTGTGTGTGTATATATATATATATATATGATTTATGGTATAGATACGCTGGAGTAGTGCCTTCTTGAATAAAATATAACTAATGTCTTCTTCTTGACATGTTGTGAGAAGTGACTAAGAGACAAGGGGTTTCGTTCGATATTTCAGGGATCGGATGTTAACTATGTAATGTTGTCGCCATTAAAAGGCTTTATATGGCTAAAGGTACTTGAGAATAATATGTATGATCTTCCTAATAAAGCAAATTTATGTACATGTATACCTTCAAAATTATTACACTACATACTTGAACATACATATATTTGTCGTTTTTTAAATAAACACCCTCCCTTTTGTGGGACGTTAAGTTTCGTGCTAGTCTGGGACGTATTAAGAATGCTCACTAGCTACCGTTCTTCCCAGTATGTTGGAGAAGGCGAGTAAGGGAAGGGGTTTATGGAATCTATTGGGCAATGGACTAGCGACCTGTTACCAATGCTCCATTTGACAACACAAACCAAATATTTATCCTAAAAGCTGAACTAGGTGATATCACTTATCCGAGGTTCTGTCCAGCCCAAAAAGATCGTGAATTTTTATTTATGTATAAAAATATACACACAGCTTCCTAATGAGTATTTAAGATAACCAAACTTTTTGCAAATATACTTTTTTCTCACATGTTAATCTTTATTTAATGGGGTGTTTTACCCATTATCCTGTGATGGAACCGCCATTGACGAGTAAGAAGCTAATAGCAGTCTGGCGCCGTTAATATATAGCGCACACTCTCGTCCACTTTACCCTAAAGGAGGGACACAACTGTGAGTCTCGAAAAGCAACATAACGGTGGGCATATTTAAAATTGAGCTTAGAAATCGACTGTAAGGTAATGGTGGTGGTTACGAAAATCAATAAGTTTACAAAGTTATTTAGAACAGCCTTAATATAAATTGTGTTGAAATATGTAGTATAACAATGTTAATGTAAATAAGGCGACGCGATGGGATTGAAACTAAGTAAGTTTGAATGATAAACGCCACTGCGATGTTTAAAGCCGAACAAATAAGGATTATAAACTGAGATCTAAATTGTCCTTTTTAATTCATATTCGACCGGAAGTCGCGTCTATCGGGTCACTTATTTGTCCCGCCATAAAGGCAATTAAGGTAGCAATTTGAAATCAGAATGGACGCCATCTAGCAATTTATTACCGAAATGAAATCGTCCTTTAAAACTTGTGTTTTGTGCCAAATTCATTATGAAAAAGGACGGAAGGCACGTCCCTACTAAGAAATCTGACCGCAAACAGCCCCCGATATTGCTCGAAACTACAGCCTACGTCACGAGTAAATTACTAGCCTCTCTATTTCATATCATTCAAGAGCCCATCAAGTCTATTATAACCGCATTTGATCAAAAATGTGTACAAAACATTTTAATAAGGGGTTCAAAGATAAAACTCGGCTTGGGACTTAATAATTACAGGGCTGCCCGGATCGATACTCAGGACGTTTTTGTACCATGTCGCCACCGTGTGGTGAACGTTATATAAGGTAGAAATGAAGACAATTTAAGGAAACACACAATGCTTATAGAACAAGAAAGTATTACATACTTACAAATATCGGACAAGAAAAATTATACCTGATATCCTTACATGTTGTATACTCGTAATGTGATAAATTGAGGCAGAAGGGAATATAGATATATTATAATAATTGAATCATATCAAAATAAATATAATGAACAAGTTTTCGATTAAATAGACTATGAAAGGTTACTTTCGTAATTTAATATTTCAAGTAAATATAATAAACAAATTTGCGATTTTTGAAATGAAAGCTTACTTCCGTTTTATATCAAGAACTACTGGCTGACTTTGAACAATGCTTTCTTATTAAGTAGTTGAATAATCCAAAGAAATTATTTTATTATTAAATGCGTTGAAGGAGTATATCCCTTGTAGTTTAAACATTGATAAAAGGTTACATTAGTAGAGGATTACCTCTAGTACCTGTATTTAAAGACCACGGGGGTTAGCTCAACAATTATAACACATCTGTAAATTTTAAAATAGGGTTGTGGTTGTCAATCAAGTTTTAGAGACGTGAAGGGATCTGCGTCGTTTTTTGTCACGGAAACAATTGTTAATTATACGTTTGGCAGTACCAGTTTAATTATACAGTATGAAAACAGGCTATTTTGGATCAAGATGCTATGCGTCAGTTTTTCTATGGGAGCCTGTGAACTATTTAATCTTGGTTCAAAAGTGTAGATTGTTAAAAGTTTGTGATATGAGGAAAAGAATTTTAGTTCTTAACTAAATAATGAGCAAAATGGCAGGTAAGCAGCTGATCTTTTAAATATACCTAAATTTTATACAAATTTTATTAAATTTCATGACATGCTCCAATGACTTTATTACGATTATGTCCTTATCAAGTAGTCACAAAATGTATTAATACCAGAAATATATCATAATAAAGTATTGCTCTTAAATCAGATTTACAGTAGGAATAAGAAATGATCCTGAAAATGTGTACGCCTTTTATATTTAAAAACTCTATACCCGTGAAGTATGACAGCAATAAAAAGTTTAAGCTCAGCTTGCATTTGACAGGTGTTGCAAATTAAACTACCGTTCATAAGAGTTACTAGAACAAACAGAACTAATAAAATCGAACAAGAAACACGTCCAAGGTGTTGAAGCACAAATAATAGACAAACAAGAAACCATGACAACCATAACTAACAAAGCTTGTAATTCGCAACCAAAGTGGAATCAGTAGCCAGACCATTCTATTGAATACAAAGTGTAACATACTACATTGGAACAAATTAAATAACAACTTAGCGATATATGAATTCCTTTTTCACTTTTTGCGGCATAAAATTGCAGAGTCGTAGCCATGTTAATTGCATAGTTTCTGTATTTTGTTTCTTATTAACTGATTGACAGCTGTCAGTCAAAACAGATGGAGAACACTTTTTCCATTTGAGCCAATTAGCGCCCTTCACACCTGTTGAGAGATCGATGAAAAGGCAACGTAACTGCTTCGAACCTATCACAGTCTACATCAACATTCACAGTAATAAGTTATTGTAATGCCACATGCAAATCGGTTAGGTAATTAATCAATACGTTTCGAGTTATGATCAGCAATTTAGGCTTAGATGATATAATTAGTTTCTTTCCTAAGATCGCTATCTAGTAAAGGTAAAATGATGTTGATATTTGATTATGAACTCTTTTTACAAGTAAAATTTAATATATAAGCATTGTTTGGTATATATACTTTCAATTTCAGCCCTGGATTAATGATAACCGTGACCGAGTGGTTTTCTATCCAAACTTCCCGTATTCAATGAAGAAAAACTTATGTACTTATTCTTCGCAATAAACTCTCCTCTACCAGTTAAGCCAAATGTTTAATCACAGGTGACTTTTAGTGCTATCTGCTGAAAATACGCAATTTCGCATTTGTGAGAAAAAAACACGCAACCTCCCACTTACGGTATAAGGAATTATAAACATTTTATTTTATACATTACAATATCTTTATATTATAGTTATTATATGCTTGTACTATGAATATCCATAAATCACGAAATTACAATAAAACAACAACCCACTACTTAAGTAAAAGTAGTAAATCTTTCCTAAATTCAACTTTAATTTCCCGAAACAGTTGCCACTTCAGATGGTCGTTACGTTTCTTATAATGTCTCGCTAGAGGGCAATAGCAATCAGACGAAATACGTATTATGAAAATATTCAAGATGTGCGCACAAAAAATGACCAAATATGCTCTCTGGCTATAAATCTTAGCCGGATAAAGGTCAAATTATTGGCAAGGTGTTTAGTTAAGGTCTTTCACAGGTGTTTTCTGAGATTCAACGAAGATACTAAAAGCAGACTTATTACATCTCTTTTTATACTATATTATCTTTAAGCCAGATTAATGAAAAATAAATTTCCGATCTGATTATTATATGTATGTTTTCGATGAATAAACAATTTTGAAGATGTTTTATTATGTGGTTGGACAATCTCAGTTATCATAAGCTGGTACAGAAATTGTACTATAGTATATCATATGCATTTGACCGTTTGAGAGAAGTCTAACGCTTGCATATCTTTCACCAATAAAAGCAAAGTCTCGCCATATTTGGAGTACGCAACTCTGATGAATATATCACAGATACAAGGTACTCGTGAGTACTTATGATGGTTAAACTTATTGCTATATATACATAATCTGATGCAACCTGAATCTCCCATAGCAATTCAAAGGCTACTGGATCTAGGTAGCCTAATAGATAGTAATAAATAACAAATAACCATCCAGAAGGAATGTAAATAAATCAATCAGGCTTCATAAATCAAAGAGAGCTTTAGGTTTCGTCGCTCAAGGCGAATGCTCATGACAGGGGATCACATGAAATATGGGAGCTTGAAAATTCGTAAATTTGTTTTTAATCTACCTCCAATTGTGTTTAAATGGTTCTTGAGGTCGGTGGAAAAAATAAGAGTAAATAGTCTTGACTTGATTGGGTTTTGGGATATTAACGTGAACACAATCTTGTTCATATGTCTTGAAAAGCATACATATATTGCCATGAAGCTGCTTTTTTTTTCAAGCATAGTTTTCTTCATAATTGAAATTAAATACTAAAACCCTGATTTATAAGCATCTTTTTTAAATACACGAACCTCGCTATATATCTTCATTTACGTTCGTGAAGGCTTACGAAATGAATCCAGCAGAGATTCCTTTGACTCAGTTCACTCTTAGAATTATTTATTATAATTTGTAGTTTAGGAATTAAAATAAAATTTTTATTTTGATTGCGCTACATCGAATAAAAAAATATTTTATAATTTAAGAAGAATGCTCGTCGCATCATATCTGCTTTTATCCATCCCTTACGATAAAAATAAAAGATTCAATCATCCGTCATCATTAAAACCCTCACCTATTACTTTTCCCTGAAATCCCAAATCGCTGCAATTCCCCAGCATGGGAAAAGTTTAAAGTCAAGCAAGGTCGCATCAATCGAAGCTAATCAAACGGATTTGTTGCAATTTCCATTGACTGCTAAATTGGCACGGTTGGCCAACGTTTCGCGTCGTCAATCAACGAAATTCAGCTTCGAAAGGTCTAGAACGATTTAGAAAATAGCCTCAATTAAACGCTTGCACAATGCGATCCGCGATGGAGCAGAATCGCAGCTTAAATTCTGCTGTTATTGACGAAATTAAATCGTGAAGTTTAATGGTGTATGCTATCTTGCTTGTGTTTTATGGTAAGGTCCTTTAGACACAAAAATATTTAGAATATTTAGATGCAAAGGAACTCATAAAATAAAGTTCTTTATATTGAATCACAAAAGAATTCATTCCTATTTTTTTCTGGGCTGTTTAATGAGAAAAATATATATATTTAAATTATATGTTCATATGCAAATGAACTGTTTTTATTTTAGTTATTATGGTATAAGTAATAACCCATACACAACCCATTATTTAGATTTGGTTCTTCCAACTAACTATATCTCGCAACAAGACTAGTAGCGACATCGCGAGTTGACAAATGACATCGGTTAGTGCGCGATCCTTGCAATAGGTGGCGCTGTGCTCCAAGGACAAATGTATAATTGCCAACTGCCTGAAAGATGAGTTGCTCAATGACAGAGAATAAATATTTCTATACTAGATGGCGTACTCAGTCAAGAAATTCATTTGGCATTTCGAGTCCATATTTGCAAAATTTGTCAGGCACTAAGTACGGAACTAGGTGGCGTAAAGAGTTAATGGTATTGGGTGATGGGCTAATAATCATAAAGGTAATCAATGATATTGTACATTAATAGCGCCACATTGCTGTATGTTAAATGTGATTTTGTCTCTGAGTTTCTATTCGCCGGGCTTAGTGGCATTTCTTTTTCAATATTTTGCAATATTGTAACTTTAGAAAACACTAAAATCTTTATTCAGTTAGTATGCTAAGTACTCAAGAGTAATACATAAAAACTGACTAATACAAGTATGTATTGTAATTTTCTTAATAATAGCATAACTACGCAGTCATTTTATGTTGTAACATACATAGGTGTGTACTTAATTTTATGAACGTTATTCACATATATGATTATAATATAAAATTTATTTTATAACCATTCATGTAAGTATATAGATAAACAGGTACTTATTTTTGCTTCAAGTTCGTAATAGTTAACATTTTAGTTCCTAGTGAGCAGCTTATAAAATCTTACGATAAGATTCTTTTAAATTTTAAAATCTTTAAAAAACCAAATCTATTTATCTTTTTCTATCAGGTCATATAGAGATAGATATACATTCACGTCCTTCAATCCATTCGGGGTAGATGGATCCTTGGAAATACGAAAATACTTCCTAAGCCACCTTGCATGAATTTTGTAATGTAATGAGGTTGTATATCATTCTAGAACCTTCTTGAAACTGCATACCGCTATTTTCTACTTATTTATTTTTATGTGGTATCCCATCCAACCATGTTAAATCAAATGTTCCAAAGGACAAGGAAAGAGGCAAAATAGTTCCTAGTAACAACACAATAGGTTGTGGCGTAATATAACATAACAAAGATCGCAACTGCAGTCCTCTTCGGGGTATTCAGAAGCTTAAGTACCTGGAATAATTAAGTGTGGACGAAAAGCTGTATAGCTGACAGTGTAATGTTTCAGGAATTAAATCTTTCTGGTTATTCGTGATCTCTGACTATGCACTCAAAAAGGTATCATACATACATACGCTTCACGACTTGTGTATACACACTCCCTTTTTTATTATGGCTGGGTAGTCAGAGGCTTGAGTGCCCATCTCCGAAATTTCGAAGGCATGTTAGATATGGGTCATTCGAAGCCCGCGTATCACTAGATAGACAGCACCCAACGTGATAGGTAGTGAACCGTATCGCCGTATATAGGTACTGCTTATTACCTATCCTGAGGGATAGGCAGATTTCCTCACGATGTTTTCCCTCACCGTTAGCGACTGTAAATTATGTACGTAAATGAAAAACACATTTTTAAATTTCATTCATTGGTACATGCCAGAGTCGGGATTCGAACCTAGGTATCATATGCATGAGAATTTGGGTACCGTATTCAATTAACATTTTAACGTGGTATGTATGATTTTTTTTTATTTACTTACTCAACAGCACACACCACGCTTCAACAGATTTCTAATGTTATGTAAATTAAGGATAAGTAATGATCGCCATTGACTAATTATCCGTGTTCAAAAAGGTATTTTGTAAAAACCCGAAATACCAAATCATTCTGCGACATATGTATGTAACTCAATATGTATTTGTATCAACCAATAATTAATACTTCAACTGGGAATCAAAACCTTAGACCTTTATTAGTAAGTGGCTTTAGTATGCATTGTATCTAAAGTAATACATACACCACATGTTTGCAATTATATTAGGAATAGCTAATGTATGTATTTTTCAGCTATACTTATTACAGTTAGGTCAGTGCTTGTAAATGACACGTTTATGCACACTACGAGATCAATACGTGGTGGTAACATGAAGTGGCTATAGAATCATTAACTCACCGGTTGTGAATATGTACATGTGAACCTCTGTCTACTACCCAAGGATTGATTGTCGTGAGAGAGTTGTATTATATTGCTAAGTACATGTAAGACTTGTTAATGGTACTAGTCAACGTATATTTAAATATTATATTTATTATTTAAATATGTATATGTTATTACACATGGGTAGATACATATATAGCATATATGATCAACGACCAGACTGGAAAGCCGAAGAAAAGCGTAGTTCGTAACTCTGCCTCCACTTGGAATCGAACCCGAGGCCTCACGGTTAGCGTTCAGTTGGTTAACCAATCGCGCCACGGAGGTCGTCGTGGTTTGTTGATGAGATGTGTTCTTGAATGTGCAGTATCTAAATTAAACACGTATGCTAGTGCAATCATCTGTATCTGAAATCTTCGTAATATTGTTCAGACAATGAAGGGTAATATAGTATTTCTATGTATAGGCTATTAGACTATAATCTGTAGTGAAGGTTTAAAACCCACGTGGCTAAGCCTAATGCATTTTTGATGAACTTACTTTACAAGCATCCAAAGTTTGATTCTCGATTCATGAACTCATACTGAAAAATGGGGGTTTGCTATTTTGTATAGATGTCAATCCTAATACAAATAATACAGTAAATGAAAAGAATGACGTAATTTGTTTCATAATATTTATTTGTGACACGTTTCGCTAGTTGAAGCTTCATGTGGCTTTATTTACAGGATTTGAGATAAATAATATTCATTCCAACAATCTACATATAGTACAATTTATAATTTAAAAGGCAAGTAAGAATAGTAGATAGTTAATAATAACAAGAGCAATAAGTAGGTTTAGAGATGCATTAGAAAAAAAGAAAAATGTTCATAGCCTATCGTTACGAATTACAACACAATATTTCCAAGAAAATATACTTTTTGTATAATCTAATTGTTTGCAATACAACAAGGAACTAAAACTATAAACCTTGTTTGCTACAATTTTCACCGAATACTTATAAATACTATTTACAAAAGAGGGAAAACATTTAGCATACATTTAAACACTACCTTAATCGTATCTATAAATTAAAAGGTAACTAATTAATACTTCAATGGTAACTGATAAATAATATTTACACATATACTAAAGTTTCTAAGGAGATGTCAATATATTGATTATTCAGGTGCTTGATTTTTTGTTCTATGGATTCACTTATTTACCAAACGCCCCCACATAGGATATATTTTACATGTAACTTAACACAGTAAAGCTAGTATCAATTTCTTTGATTAAGGGACTCTCGTATGTACTCAATATTGTACTGAGAAGTTAATGAAGAGCTACTGAATCTAATTAGCCATTACAATCAAATATTTTACAAAATCAACAACTTATAATGTAGAAAATGATTCAACAAAAAATTATCTAAAATATCGAAATTCCTCAATCAGTCATTTCTTCATCTTTGGCTTAAATGAAATTATTCATTTCAATTTACTAAATAAATAATAAAAGAACTATGTCGTTCATACAGGTACCTACAAGTGCGATTAAACTAGCTTATCTTTTCATTATATCTTCTATAGAGAACCCTAACCTTCTTTGCGGTATTTCTATAAGCAAAGGCTCTTTAGGGGAGTCATACACTGCCTTACTAGGCGTTAAAGGGGGCGTTTTAACTGTTAGATCTAGGAGAGGGTTTTCTAAGTTATCTACTGGCCCTTGACTAGTAGAAGATACCTCCTGACATGCATCGAGGGGGTCTAGCTGCTGTTGTTCTTCGGAGTGGGTCAACATGTGAGTCTTCAAATTGGATCTTTGGTTGAAACTCTTGTTGCAAATTGTACACTTATGCGGTGATTCCTCTAAGTGAAGGATCTTGTGGACTGCCAGGGTACGAGATTGGCAGAACCCTTTGCCACACTCCGTGCACTTGAAGGGCTTGTCTTTCGAATGGATGTACCTGTAACCAAAGAAAAGAACATTATATTTCAAGAATTAAAGCAACGTGAAAACTTGCAATATAAATTCAGAAAGCATTAAATAAAACACTCCAATGATTATGCCAGACAATAATTCTAACTCGTTATATAATGGTGAAGATTTATCACGTCTCATTTGTTCAACATCAGCTCGGAACAGTTATAGAGATCGTAAAGAGAAACCGGTCCCTTGAGCACGCGCCTCGGTACCTAGTTTGCAAGCTAAAAAACCAACAACTTTTTTCCTCAACCACGTCGAACCCACTAAACTTGTAGAACACGCTGTCTAGATCAAGCTTGTCTCCTCCAATCTATAGCCATTATTCAACGCTTTAACGGTCTTAGCATAACATAGTTAACGAGTAATTAATTCACGTCGCCATGAAAGTGTTTCTGCTAGCCAATTTATAGGCAATGACAAACTCTCTTAGATTAATAACGTACTAAATATTGGACGTCTTAAACGTCTAACAGCTCATCGAATTTAACACTCTTGTGTCTCAGAACCTTTCTACTTAGTCGGTCGTAATTCTGTCACCACGTGAATATAAAACTTTGTAATTGATATGACATTTACCTGTGATCTCTAAGGTGGTCTTGTCTTCGAAACGCTTTCCCACAAATGTCACAGGAGTAGGGTCTTTCATCTGTGTGCGTCCTTTCATGGATAAGCAAATTGTATGATTTCGTAAACTGTCTATGACAGTATTTGCAAATAAACTGCTTCTTAGGCCTGGTTCCTGGAGCCCCAGGCGCTCTCAACGGCGGCGGATGCTTTCCAGGTATCCTTTGCGTCATCATCCTTGGGTACCTGAAGGAATTGTGGTACATCGCGGCGTTCCTCAGCCAGTTAGTCACCAACATCGCGTGGTAGGGTACTGAGGGAGCTAGCGGGACTTGTGGTTGGACATATGGTGCCATAGGGTGGGGATAGCCTTGGGGGACCTTGTCGTAGGGGGTCATCATGTGGCGGTCCATGTACGAGGGAGATGAGAATCCAGGAGCCGGTTGTAGTCGAGAGACTATAATGGCAGGAGGGGTGTCGTCGGTCGGAGTCCGCGGGGGCGTCAAAACGGGGGGAGAGGGGCGTTCCAACTTCACCAGAGCTTCGATCGGGAAATCTGGTGGGTAATCTGCAGAAGAGAAAGAGAGGATTAGTCCTATTCTACTGATTAGTTGAAATATTAACTTAATGGCTTTATATTAAAGAAAAATAATGGTCACATTGTTGATGGATGTGATTGTGATATAATAATTTTATATAAGTTTTGATGTAACGGTCCCGTTATGTAACTATATTTGGTTAAAACTTGTTAGTAGACTAGTAAATGTAATTATAAAACATGATGTCGAGCTTAGGCCTAAACTCACGGGTATGACTTGACACATATTTAACATTATCACCGAATTTTATAATAATGATAATGTTATTTATGTACCTATCTAAATAAGTATGAAATAATACAAAAATATTAATAAACAAAAAATATTTTATGATTTAATACGCAATGTTATTGCTTTTTAATTATATTATTACATGAAAACGATTTCATATTATAATTAACTACCTAATGATAAAGAATACTAATTAATGACCAATAGATATAGACCAATTCCAAGAAAACACCTAAAACGTCAAATGCGAGTCAAAATTACAACTCACTCGAATTATTCCCAATAATGTCTTCCACTTCCACATTAATCTCGTCCGAACTATCAACACAGTAGGGTTTTTCTTCCATTTCACTCAAACCAGAACGTTCAAAATCATTCCACAACAACGAGGTTCAAACACTGATATCACTGGCTATTACTTGCGTCGGGTTCAAACCGGTTAGACAGACGTCTTACTTCTGTGAGCCCGCGATGTGTTATGATAAGAATGTGTGCGTATCGGCGAGACACCCGCACCTCGGTCCTTGGTGGGGGAGCATCAAAAGAGCCGCTTCCACCGCAGCCTGTCTCTGCTTCTGTAGCAGCTAAGCTCCGCCCAGAAGGCGTGGCTACCAGAGCACGGCCTACGACATCGATCGCTATTACCATGCTTAATCAGAATAAGCGGCTGCGACGTTACTTTCACAAGGTTCTATAAACAAGTAGATTGGGGAACTTGTTGAACCTTTTCGAAGTGAACGGGGGATTGTGATCACCGATTCGGCCCTGGTGACACAAAAGTACTAGAATGAAGCTATTAAGTGAAAGGATGGATGTGGTAATTGCGTTTGTAAGCCACTCTTTGAACTGATTGTTCTACAAAGTGTACCGAGATTAAAGATTGGGCGCGTTGCTGAAGTATCTACTCTACTAGTGACCCAGAAAACTTAATTTCACACGGGCTAAACGGTTTTAGGTTTACATAATGTTGGTACTTATTCTATGGACTACATGCTTTGTGCAACGGTACCTCTAATACTATCTATTGCTACAATAAGAGAAAGATATTAAACTTTACGACTTAATAACAGCATTGTCTACTACTTTCTAACCAGGTATCTAAGGAAATAAATTCTTTTAAACAATTAAAATATAAAAAAAATTGCAACTGCTAAGGCAGGCTTAGAAATTTATTTTATGGAGCAATAAAGATGTAAGGTCAAAATAACTTACTGAATAAACTAAGAATTTTTCAATAAATGTGTGTGGTATGGTATTAGCATCTATTGTGTTAGGTGTAATTTTTTTGTATACATTATTTAACAATCTGTTATAAAACTAAATTATCGTCAATCAAAAAAATTATATGTGAATTGGACATCTTTTTCTTCAAATATATGAGTCACTCTATTAAATAAATAGATATTCACACATTTTAATATTATGAATGGCGAAAGCTAAGCTAATTACATATTCTCACATTACAAATTAACATAATTATAAAATAATAATCTTTAACTTCCGTAATGCATTAGGCACGAAGAATTTTGTGGTAAAGTTCCCTGCTTAGTATTGCTTTTGCAAAACAGTTTAGGTTTTTTCTAATCCTGAGTGATTATTAAGCAATTTGATAGCGGAAAGAAAAATATGGTACTACTGCATATAATAATTATTGTTTTGTCATTCATAAGCATTTTGGAGTTTAACAGTAGGTACTTACCTGTAACAAATCTCTCTTTATTACTATTAAACTATAAAATAGTAACGTAACATTCAATTTAGCGTAAAAAGTCATAAGTATACCGCTACTAAATCTCAAATTTTACACGTGGATGCTTTGTACCATACGTGAGACGCAGTACCTACATTGAAAGGCGATAATAATAATGTTAACATAATAACATTACTTCTGCCGCTACACTTTTTACAAGAAAGGTAACAAGAAAGTATATATTATATAATCTTTATACTCTATATATGTGTCAGAAGAAATAAAAAGGAAGTATTCCTATTAATGGAAAAAAGAACCCACGTGTTCTCTATTTTTTCTTTATGAACGCGGACTTGATTTGTATTAATACTAGTAGTAACATTGCCATTACCTTAAAATAAAAATACATTAGATAAGCCAGTTACGAGTATTTAGCTAATCGAACAATTATGTTCTAGGAATTTCTGTTAATTCATTCTACTGTTAACGACATCAACCGGAAGATAATCATTATCAATCACTTCTGTATGCCAATAATCACCTTATTAAAATGCTATTAGCATACCGTAGTTATTCATGAATGGAGATAGAATAAACAATTCCATTCATTCATTATAAACTTACTCAATGAACGTACCTGGTGCCAAATAAATTTTTAGCACAGCCTTAAACATTAGGTCAGTTTCTAGCAAATACTCCAATCCTTGTGTCCTAGGTAAGTCAATAAAGATTTGAATTCAAAGAAAAATAAAGCTTAAACCTTAAGATGAGTGTTGAAAATCCCATGCCAGTGGCCCAGTAAGCTAAATATTTACCCGGTCAGTTGACTCTAAGCCACACGTTATGGTTTGATGTGCAAACAAATATCACCAGGTCAGGTGTGCCTCAAATGACACTTGGCGTCGGCGCTTTAGCCTCAAAGAGACCGCCCTTCAAATAACAGATGCCCTTTAAGACTAGAACTCAGGACTGAGTAATATCACGATCTTCTTTTATTCATATTTTTGAGATATTTGCGATTTTAGTTCATTTTACAAGAAAACGGGAATCATCGCGTATTATAAACAAACCTTTGTTACTCGATTGTTACCGATGTCCTTTTATTATTTCATAACGCTGTCAATAGTTAGTGCTGTGAGACGATACATAATTGCAAAATTCGTATTCATAGAGATTAGCTTTTTGAATAGAATGAAATGATTCTACTTGGTACTTGTATATCGTTAAGATGCCTAATCGATATACCTCTTGTCTCATAGAAATAAGATTGTCTAGAGAAGAGTAAGAGTCCAATGACGCCCTACAAAACTTAGTAAATACGTAATTAATAAGAACGGTCAGTGAATTTCAGGCTACACAGTGCCAAGGCAGTGATGAACATGAGCAAATGTATTTAATAGATGAATCTAAGCAAAGAGATTTCATTTTAGTAATTTATAAAACTAAGAGAAAATGACTAAACATTAAACCCATCAGATACGCCATTAACTATAATAGTTTTAGTATTCCAGTGAAATTGAGAAAGCGTATCTTTTGCGAATATGAATGTACTATTCTTCCTTGTAACGACGATTATAAGAAAGCATATTCAACACAAGGATAACTCGACTAGTTCTAAAATTTTTTGTATCATTAATCACACATTGCATAAATCTAGCATACAAATTCGATAACATAATCGCGCTAGGGAGCCAAAGGTTTAAGATGATTTAAAAAGCGTTTCATATGCAATTGTGAGATAGCGATCTTCATTTGTCAAAAGGGTTGGAATAACGTAATTTAACGTCCTATTATCTCCATTTACGATGATTAAAGGGCTTGAGTTGCCAAAATGTAAAAAAGGTATTGAGTTGACATGCAATCGCATTAAAACATGCGTAACAAACAAAGAATTTCGACATTATGTTAATGAATTATAGTAAAGACTATGCAATTATAAAACTTATTTTTTATCTGGTATGTATGTATTTGTTATCATTATAAATAAAGACTGCTTTGCAAAAAAATGCCTTGTCATACATAATCTATATCAAATAAACATCCCCTGGTGTGATTGATAAAAATTTTAGTTGACTAACTACGCATCAAAACCACGACGTTACCAAGTAAATATCCAACGTTAAATATCAAATTCCATGTAAAAAAGGCACCTATTCTAAACATTCCCAGTAGTTAATTTTGTTTTCAACATAAAGACAACTTAGACGACATGTATTGTATCTGACTATATCGCAAAAATCATATTATATTGTTGTAGTTGTGAAATAAAGGTTTTTATCATGTTTACTGTCTTTAAAGTGTTCTTAACCACAATGAGCCGAGCTACCGAAAACTGCGTTTACCAGAATTTGGACCATATATAATGCAATAATGCATACTTCTCGCTCCGTAACAGTGTTTTAAAAGGTATGATTCCCCATTCAAATTTTAGGAACTGCTCAAAATCAATACCCGGAGTGTTCTTCATAATTCCTTTGTCTTCGTTCAGTCAGGTGAATATGAAACAATAACCCAATAGGAAAACTGTCCGTTATAACCACAAAAAGAACCAAAAAGCTACTGTAGGCGTATTAAAATACCTTTCAATATGGCAGACAATGGTAGACCAAGACTAATTGCATTACTGTGAATTTACTTAGAATATCAGTTTGAGATTTCAACTATGCTAACTGGCGTGTTACAGTCATATTGGGCAACAATGGGTTCCTAAGACAGTATTCCTATATTTACATCTTATGTTCTGAAAATAAGTGATTGTGAAAATTTTAAGATAACTTTTATTACGTCTTATTTGGAGATCATAGACGTATTTATGTATTATGTATTTTTTTCGCTTTTATTGGAAGTTATAATATAATGTTCTTGTAAGCAATTAATTTTCTGTTCAATATTATTTATTATATGATAAATTTGGGAAAAACGTAAGTGGACGGAATGTAAATGGTATAAAATTGATAAAATATGAATTTCGATGATCTAAATCACACATAATCAATATCACATTTAGATCCTACAGTAATGGCTCAATTAAACTACGGAAGGCAAGTTCTACCCGAGTTTATGATAAGATCACTCTTGTGTTAATACCTTTTCTTAAAATAGCATTCTAGTTTATGTTAGTTAAATCCAATAATATTTTACATATAGGATTGGTTTTGTTTAGTTAGGGCAGATTCTATCCTAGATACCAGTATAGTAGATTTGTTCTAGATCATTTATCGTTATAGACATAAAGTCTCTGAACCCTTCTAACTTCTAAGTAGCCTCCAATTGTATTTCAGAAAGAACGAAGGCAGCTTAGCTTTTAATTTATGTCTAAAACTTGTTCGGAATAAGGAGAATATTACCTACTCTGAAAGGTATTGAAGGAAGTTGTGCGTATGTGAAATAAGTACATTTATTACAATAAAACTCGCAATCATTAGCTATCAAACAACAATATCCTAGTACACGCGTGTCTTCAGAGTGTTGCGTGAATCATTCGTAATTCAGACAAATTACGAACAAACACATTGCCTTATCTGTGTTTCCACAACTGTCGGTACGTTTGAAGCAGCAGGAAATTAGATAGGTGATACAAAAATGGGGTACAATTTAGTAATCACAGTCTGTGAGTCGCTTGTCTGACCAACCCACATGGGCAAATAGAATGGGCGATAAAACCTGCTATGGCTATCTTTACTCTTCCCTGTTGCGTTAATAGCATACCACCCTTGCTTTATAGAGTATAACAAAAGTTCAACCTTCAGAGGGGTAAGACAAATGTCCTTTGTTTCATACATAAGCAATAGATTATTGCATAATGTTATATAAAAGGATGCATTCATACATAAAAGATAACTGCTTCTTTTTATATTAAGTGCTGATTTTGATTGATCATATTATTATTGATTGATTATTACTGATCATATTATAAAAGATCAGATACCAAAAACCAATTTTCGTAAATATATGTACATACTTACCTAGTACGAGAAATATTCTTATCCCTTTATACAAGTATCTCTATCCTTTCACAACATATGCAATCGTTTTTAAGATTCACACGTTTATTTTACTAAAGGCTAAAAGAAAGTTGTTTCCAGAAAGTAAAACAGGAATTCACAAAGTTTCTGCCTTTAATTGAAACACCCAAACAGTCACGTGAATGCCATTTTGTGGAATTGTGGTATTCCATTCCGAAGTCTTCACGGTTGCCTCTCAGTAGTCGAAAGATCATGTCATTACAAAGAAATGCCTTACTAGTTTGACATAACCAGTCACTTCCACCGAAGAAATTCCTCTGCAAGACAAAGGGACTCATCACTAATAGTGAAGGGTGACAATAAATTATCAGAACAAGGGAAAGTGTATGAAAGTGTTTTTTTTCTTTCAATCTACTGTTCCATATAACCCACAGTGCGGGTGACATGTTGCGTATTGTTACGATTCAGCCAGTTAATGTCGAACGAATTTGCGTACAATGCCCGAATAGAGTGTATCGAGTCGAAGACAGCCTGAATAATAGCAGTATTGTTTCAACCGTGACAAATACTGACACTAACACACAGTAAGTAGCAATTGAGTCAGTTATACTGAACTGGGTGTGAGTTTTCTCCAATTACGTGGAATTTCCTAGCAAATTCTGTTTCAAGGGAACATTTTTGCAACGCCTGAATACATTTTAAACAAGCCTGTGACCAAATAATGTAACGGTAGCACTTTCAGCCAAAATTCGTCGTAACTGGCTGATACGCTAATTAAAGAGTAATATATAAATTAATTTTATCGCAATTAAGTGCCTAAGTATTGATGCCCTCATTTAAAACGTAGCAGACTAGATTAGCATCATTGCCCCGATATGCTCACTGCATTTAATTGAAGGGAAGTCGATAAATCGAATCGTATGATCGAGGACACGTCACAGTTACATACAGATGTTCGAAAGAATTGTGCATTATAAGTATTTTCGTTATCGAATCGATAATATCACAAGAAAATAATGTTCAGGTAGTCGCCGATATCGATGCAAAAAGAGTTACGCTATCGATCAAAGCGAAACCGCTGATAAGAGTCACTTCTGAAATGCCGATAAATATTTCAGTAGCCGTTATAAAAACGCCAATATTTTATATTATCTCGCTTTAATGTTGCCGCCTGTGTGAACGAAATAATTAAACCAATCGAATTAGTCACGGTTACTGTTCTAGAATAAACTAGGTCTTACTTATTGGTTCGAAATTTAAGGCATCTAATTATAGATTTTGATATTTGAAATTTTGTTGTTCTTGTTTTGAAATTATGTAACAAATTACCTATGTTTCCAATAAATTTATCTTCGAAATCGCACTGCTATATCCATTACATAGTAATATTGAGTTCAATCTCCAATTTAAATCTATTCTATTTTTTATCATACCTTCAGGAAATTTCTATTGACATGTTTTAAGGAAAAGATTGCAATAATAATGAAAACCTCTACTGAATCTTGATTATCAACTCCTAATACATACTTCTAGCTTGACAAGATAAAACATACCATGGCATATAACTTAAACAATATATGTACATTGAACTCCGATGAATGTTCCATTTTCATTACATGTATTTCCTACCCTATATTTAAAACATAAGTATAAGAAGTATTTATGAAAGCCGTAATTGAAATAAACACAGGTTTATATGATAAAAGTAAACAGTTTGGTATAAGATGTTGTACAACGTGTAATGTTTTGGTTCTGACATAAGAAATATCAAGCTAAGTCGGTATGACATGCACAAAATATTATTCCTTATCTGTATAAGTGTTTATTGTAAACGATTGCTTTTTGGAATTGTTTGTATATGTTGGTAAATAGTTATATTATTATGTACGTACCTATATATACATATTATATTATGAAAACGACTGACGTAGCGTGAAGAACAGAATAAGCATGAAAAGGTAAATTGATAAGAGCGAGACAGAAGAGATTTGACAATATCGTTCAAGGTGGCGATCGATAGTCTCTTGTTATGTTTGGGAGGAGAGACGCGACATTAAGTATGTTGTGTGAAATTTTACGTATGAATCGCATTTTTGCATTGGTAACAGTTTTAACGTAGGATTGGACTTATTACGTCATATGCAGTATTACAATTAGGAATAAGTGAGTAGGCGATATTGATAGCGCAAATGAATGGGGTTTCCCTTAATCATATGATGTCATATGCATAGAAATTATACCAACCAAATTTTTATCATGACGAATTTATGTCTCCTTTCTTTACATCAAAATAAAGATTACTTTATCTTATCAAATGTTATATTGAATGTTTCACCTACTAAGGAAACAATGATGTCAGTAGCTGAACGAAATCATTTAGCTATACGCATCACGACTGTTAACCTTTCAGGATGACTAGAGACTTGAGTGACGGCTGTCATATTATTATCTATGTACACTCAAAGCCCACGTTTCATCTCATATTACCCATTATGACAGACGGTGAGTCTACTGTCGTTTATTTGGTTACCGTTAGTTAGTTTAGTTACAGTTAGTAGTTAATTTTCTATACTATTTTTCTTACAATATATTGGTATCGTCTTGTTGGATATACTTTACGCCAATAATCCTTTACAATATAGTTAAAGAGTCGCGTATCCATCTTTGCAAATACAAGTAAGTAATTTTTACAAAATTTACCCATTTATCAACAGGTAACTTTAACCTGAAACATACAATTCCATATCACCGTGAGAAAATGTGTCTATTACACGCTATAGCTCAGTATATTTTCTACAACTATAAACCTATTCTTTCAGTCATCATTAAGCCTTGCCGTGACCTGCCTAGCTAATCGCAACATTTCCCGTATAGCAAAGCGGCAGGTTTCAAGTGCCCGAATGATCAGCGCATAATGCCCGCACCGTATCATAATCAGCGATTTCGAGTGCCTTTTAGTTATCATCAAAGTGCGCCGATATCAGATGACAGAGCTGGCTATTTGCGCCAACTTAACGCTTTGTTTGACGTGGATTATCATGTTTACGATTTTGTTTTGCTTTTGTAACTGTGAGGCGTGTTAAAATGTATATTGCTATAGACAAAAGACAAATGCGTTCACTATTGTTAACCCTTACGGTTCTACGATCAGATTTCCATCTCCACAATCGCGGGTAGTAATTCTATGGCCACCTAGAACTCACGTGTTGACCAGATGGTCAGTACTAAATGTGACAAGTTGTAAGCCATGTAGCCATTTGCAAGCACTAACTATTATCTGTTCATGAAACAACAAGTAGATTTCCTCACGACGTTTTCTCTCACAATAGTATTCGGTATATTACGCAAATGTATTCTTATTACGAAAATGTAGATAGAAATTCAATAAACTTAATTTCAATTGGTACATGCTCAGGCGGGATTTGATCCCTGTACCCACTGATACAGAAGTCAAGGCCAGACAACTGAGCTACACTGAATCCGAACCGAATATTGCTATTAATTGTATCAGGACCAAAATTTAATGTTGATAAAAGAGTAATATATTTTGTTTTGTTATTTGCAAGTCATAAGGTATGCTATATAAAAGATGAAGGGAACATTAATATTCTTGTAGGTAATTGGCTAGTACTATTTTATATCATTAAGGAGTTGATGCTTGTGTATACAATATCATACTTAAACGTATGCGATGAGTCTAACACGTCAAGATAGTCTGAATTGAGTGACCACCACACATTCGATTGGCGAAGGTCATTGGTCGCTTTAATATTGTACGGGTACTCCTATATTTTCATTGTGCTAATTCTTAATTATAAAGTGTTTGATATCGTAGTTGAATAGAGATTCTTTTTGTAAGGGTCAAAGGTCTTTCTATTCATTGAGAATGACTTGCCAAAACAACAAGTACTGATTTAGCAGGATTAGTAGATATTTCAAAAAATTAATGACTATGTGTGTAGGTGTAATCAACAATTACAATTTGATTTGGTACTTTATAATTATATCTAGTTGTTGAATTCATAATTATACTTATATCATTATATAAAGTTTATCTGTAGTATCTTTAATTCTTGAATGATCAAATATATTTTCTAAAACCCTACCAAATACTAAATTTAATTGTATTTAGCTAAATTTAGGTAAATATGATTACAGGAGTTTTGAAGAACCTCGGACTTTAATATAAAAAATCAGATTGAAATGGCTCTTGTCAACAATTAAAACCGATTAAAGAAGACATACGGTGCATTTTTCCTTAAATGTGGTTCTTGAGCTTACCTCTGATTGCTAAAATAACCTCTTAAAATAAATACCCTTGGTATGGTTTTACGAAATGTAATATTTACAGACTGTACTAAATTTTACAGAAACTGTTTATCTTCACTTCCCAACCGTAAAGTATCCATTAGCACGACTTCACAATCATTCATTCATAGCATTGGTAACACTTTCGGCTCTCCGATTCTGCAAAGTCAACAATCCCATAGAGGCAAGGACCAAGCTGTTTCAAAGTTTGAGTAAACACATCCGGAGTCAAACCTAAGCGCCAGGACCACCCACGTCAATCGGCTATCACACAATTTGTTTTAACAGATCAACAAAAATAAATATTATGGTAGCCAGGCAAAAAACGGGGTACAAGAAACTACACTTTCGAAAACTGGAGTCAAGTTTCGTGGAACATTTTTGCTGTCTATCGGTCTTTCAGTCGGGGATAGTTTTCACATTTATTACATTATTATAATGACATTATTACCTGAACAGGTAATAATTAGTGTTTGTAAAAACGAGGTGGTTTTTCACTTAACGTAACGGTAACGGTGAGTAGTAACTAACTGTTGTACATATGACTTTAAGGTGGTAGAATCACTAACTACGCTTTTTCGAATGGACACTCAAGCGCGAGATTGGTGTCATAGGTCTTTTATGTTTTGATTTAATTAGATTATATTATAGCTAGCTACATACTTGGCTTGTAGCTGGGTGGATTTTTATTATCAAAATTAATAAATTCGCTAAATCTTCTTCCCAAACTTCAAGTACAATGTGACAGAAGATTCTTTGGAAGCATTTGTTTTGTTAACGTCTTTGAAGCTTATAGCCGAGTGCGTGTTATTTTCACGAAATAAAATAATCGCACATGCTTGCCTAATAGATATTTAACCCATCTATAAACACTACATTATGATTCTCTCATACGCCAAATACGTAAATGTAACTTACCGTACAAAGCGTGTTGCAATTTTAAATTACTGTCACATTAAATCTCTTAACAATACATTCCAACAAAATTCAATCAAGTGAACAGGATCACAAATAACTACTACAAAGATAACCATCCTCATTGATTTGTATTGAATTCAATTCTAAACATTTCACCTAACAATTCTATGAAAGTGATTGCTTAGTGAGAATGTCACCACTATTTTGCTACGGTGGCTCGAGGGATTGTCGATCACGCTTGAGTGATACCAGCTAATACATTTTTTACCCTAATATGATGCAATTTCATGCACTTTTGATAACAATCGCTTACAACTATTTGTACTTGACACGCGGGGACCACACAGGCATTTTCACAATTGAAGTAACTTGAATGGCTTTGAAGTGTTCAATATCATGCCTCAAGTGTCAGAATTGTTGCCATTTTGTCAGCTCTGATTTTAGGCGTTTTCAAGTGGTCTTTTTGTCACGTATCGGGATTCCTTTTCGAACAGATGTACGCTTTTGGTCTTGGTTTAGTACCGTAGTATGTTTTGCAAGATATGTACAAAAATTGAACTTTTTATTTATAGTACCTGTTTTAGCTTTGAAGGTCTAGGATCTAATATTCTAGTAGTTATACAGTGTGACTGTCTTTTCAAATACTGCCGATTCAAAAGTAAATTAAAACAAACACAATTAACGCATATTCACTAGTCTTCACATTCACACCAGCATTAATGATGTGAACCATACAATTATTATTTTATGACCGCACTTCCCGTTGCGGATTTGATAGAATTATTAATTACAAAATCCGTAACATATCGTTGCGATCACGCTAGGCATCGGCAATGGCTCATTTCATCCAACAATGGTCAGTGAAGCGAACAATCGTCTCGGAACGTGTCAAATTTGACTTAGGGACAATATTTGTACACATGGGCCCTTGTTTGAAGAAGAAATTAGTTCCATTATGCCCCTATAAGTAGGGAGGAAGTATGGAAGAGTAACAAAAGTAACTTAATTATGGGGACGTGATTAAGTTTGTGTTTAACGATCGTTTAGATTAGATATTTAGGCGTATTCTCCCCTTGGTTACGTTTTGGGGTTCGTTATTACATACGTATATACAGACACGACTATGAAAACTGAAACGATGTATACAAATTTACAAGATTTAATTGCCAACGTCATATTGTAAATTGTTTCTATATCTTTATGAGTAACATTTAGAACATTATGTCCACACTGAATTTCAATGTGATATTTACATGTGACATATGTAATTATTTTATACACATTAAATTATTAATATACATATTAAATGATTACTTACTATACTGTAGCTTTCTAAAAATGGCCGATGACTATCTCGTATATACATCACCGTGTTGTATTCCCATGTTATCAACTATAAAAAGTTAGGCCACGCCTTCCTATGTTTGCAATTCAATATTTGACCTTCAGAACTTCAGTTTCAATGCCTTTGCAGCACCGCCTCTGCCTGAAAGCCAAGTTTTCAGGCCTCCTTTAGAGATTGCGCATATCCTACCTTACTCAATAAAAAATAGACAAAGCCTCTGAAATGACGTCGGCACCTTGACATCCTCTGAAGACAATAAAATCGGCAATTAGTTTATGTTGAGTAAACAAATCAGCTTAAATACAAAGGCTGCTTACAAAAAGTTTATTTAAATTGCGACAATAGTGTTCCACTGTTTGCTTTTTTGTGAACTACCGAAAAGATTACTTTATGACGGTATAATGTATAGACAGACAGAATGTACTTCTGGCGTCGACAGTTTTAGTCATTAAGTGTCTAAAATATGGACTTGATGATTCAGATAAATGCATGTATTGGAAAGTTAATAATTAAGCTTCAGTGTTAGAGACCTAGAGTTACTCATATAATAAGCGACAGTTAGTATTATTTGTTTAAGGGTCACCTCCTATGTATGACGTGAAAACTTAATTACATGAGCATACATACATAAAAACACGTGTGTGAGCGGTACATAATTTCTATAGCATTTTTAATTTTATAAAATCGTGTCTCGTCACTATCATTTGTAAATATAGTAAAAATACTTGACAGAATTCTTCTTTCTGTTATTGATAATCATTTATTTTAAGTAAGCACCTTTTCACTGCATCAAGGTTTTTCATTCTTGGTGTTTATTGTTTGTGTGTTTGATGTAATTTGAAGCAGTGAATAAAGTATTTTCTTTCTTTCTTTCTATTTGTGCTAAGTACACGCTAAGTGCGTAATCGTAACACATAAATTTCCACCAATATTATAAATATTCTTAGTTTATGTCACATCTTTGTGACATAGTTATATCTATTCAGACCAGCATATTTTGCCCTCAAAGTTGAGGTCTAATATTTCGGGTCTAAATCTCCTTATCGCATATTACAAAATGCTCTTGTATTAACGGTTAGTTGCACGGGTTGCCATAAAATATAACAGACAAAATATTTTCTCTGATAGGACAGAACCAAGTTGCATTCCAAGGCCGACACAAGAAGGTTTAAACTTATAAAGAAGGGATACTTATATAGAAGCGGCCCTTTTAAGAACGTTTTTGTCTTCCAATTACTACTTTCAACAGTAAATTTTATAACCGGCTACTTTCTTTCCGTTACGCCCTTTAACTGTAAAGGGACCGCTTTGTTCACAGTTGTACCTATTAGGAGACATTACATTGTTTCTAATGTAGATATCGTATATAAAAAATAAAAAAGAGAAACGCTTTCACGACAATAAACGGGGAGTAGTCAGGGATTCGTTTGTCAATCTCCGTAATTAACTCTACGGTGACCTTGATCCTATGTGTTGGCCAGATAGTCAGTACCTAATGTGACGTGTGTCTCCATTACCAAGAACTGATTTATCACCTGTCCGGGGTACAGGTAGGTTTCCTTAAAATGTTTTCCTTGACTTTAGTATTAAGATTATACGAGAAACGCACATGTATTTTATTTTCTTTAATGTTAACTTGCTGCCTTTCTTCCCAGCATGTCGAAGGAGGCGACTAAGGGACTAGGCGTAAATATTGGGCGACGGGCTAGCAACCTATCACTTATATTCTATTACGACAGCGCAACCCTAAGCTTCTGCTAATATGTAACCAAGGAGATGTTAGATATAGGAAATACAACTCATAATAGCAATGTTTTTCGATAAAACGTGGTGAGGCTTACTTGAATATGAATAACACGAGTACCTAATTGATATTTCGGGATCGCTTTAATGAATTAAAAAAAATAGTATATACAGAGTCTACAGTACAAATTTAGTTTTTTTTACAATAGTATACTTGCATACAAAAATCTAACCATTATGTTTTAAAAAATGCAGTAGTCCATTATCCTACTTGCCACTTTTGGGTGGCTTCAAAACACTATTATTCTTACTGGTTTAAAAATAACTCATTTTTTTTTGGTTTCAAATATGTCGTTCTTTTATTTATTGTCGCTACTGTATTATTGACGTGCATACTTTGTGGTATTTTTGACGAAACGGTGTTATTAAGTTCAGTTCTGAGTGTTTTTATTGTTATTTAAATACTTTTTAAACCATTCTTTCTTTGATGTTTAAATAAATAAATGTTGATGGTAAATGTACTTTTTAACTAAATTTTAGATTAACTAAATATGCATACATTTCAAAAGCAGAAAATAAGCTTACCGGGATTAGTATTATCTATTTGTATTTTTGATATCATCTTTCTTCAAATATTCACAAACTAACAAATAATTAACTACTCAATATTAGTAACACATAGATATAAATGTGTAAAGATAATCTTTATAAATGTACTCATATATGTCTAGACCTTACTGACTTCAATCAATCAATCAGCCTATGTCAGTTCACTGCTGGACGTAGGCCTCCCCAAGGTAACGCCACAAAACACGATCACTCGAGGCCCTCAACCAACCACTACCAGCGACCTTTTTCAGGTCATTGGTCCATCTAGCAGGAGGCGTCCTACACTACGTGCTTACTAACTTAACCCAAACAATTATCACCAAAGCACATGGCAGGCATGTCACTTTGGACTATAAATTTTAACATTGACGCATACTTTACCTACCGCATGCTAAATATCTAACAATAACAATAGATAATATAATACGGTATATTTACTGTTACCGATTTTAACAATTAGGATAATAAAAACAATATTTTATATACAATAGGGGTTACCCAACTTTTATACTGCCTACCTAATAGACAGTTTTATGATTTTCTTTGAACTTTATCGTTCGTCATTGCAATGGTGGCGCCTAGCTAGTCTAAGAATGCACAATTTTGAATACAAGGAAAAGTTCCAGTAACAATTAAAATCACTATTATTCATGATATGCCAGAACAGTGGATGATCAAATAAGTAGAGTTTTAGCTCAACAGGGAATTTAATAGTCAGATAGATGACATATTAAAAAAGGGTGTCTTTAGATGTACCTATAACCACCGAGTGTGTATGGAGAGGTGTAAGAATGCCAATTTAACGAACGTGGTTTATCAGGATCACATACATATGTGATAACCGTCCTAACTGTACCATATGGTTAAATAAAATAAAAGCCGTTCTTAGTCAAAATCACAATCTTATATCCACAAACATCACACCTCTTTCCTTAAGTAGAAGGCAAAGATTACGTACCATTAATATTATACATATGACTAAAAATTTATAATTATGAACTTCTACAGATGTTCATCTACGTTCGACGGTACATGAAAATAAAAATAAGGAACTAACACAAATTGCTCACGAAATAAAATTTAACATGATTGCAAAAGAAAACACATTGCAACCGTTTCGAATTAATTTCTCTTAAACAGCCTTTCTTCCATTCCCTCAGTATTCGCTGAATAGTCGATTACACGCCAAAACACGCAAACAATTCCCAAATAAACAAATGTGTTTCTCCTAAAACGCCACATCGAGCCAAACCTTTGGCAACATAGAAAGGATTACAACAAATGTGCAAATGTCGAATATACTGATTACTTCCTTTACGATGTTTGAACAACTTTAACAAAGGATACAAAGGCACCGCTACAAGTTGTCATGCAAAGGGTTGCATTTAACTATAAATTACTATTCACGGCCATTCTGTTTAACTACCTTTGTTGCATAGTGCCTATTGGTGCGTAGTTTGGAAGCAAAGAGGTGTCATATATCCTCCTTTCCTTTCTCCGTTTTTGCTTCCCTAGAAAGGGCAATTTAAAAGTGAAATTCAGGGAGATGCTTGCCCAATTGGCGACGCTCCTTTGTATGGGGAGAAAAGAATATTGTATCCTTTCTTGCACTTGTCCAATGATTTATTTACTTTCACTCCAGCTAGGACACAAAAGGGAGAAAGAATGGGTTGGGTGCTGCGCTTCTGTCATGCAATGTTACCACGTTAGTCTGGATACTGTGATGCAATTTGTATAAGTAGGTCTTCTAATGGATAGATACAATTGCATCAATAATTTTCGGCTTCACTATGTTCACTATAACAAACGTTCAGGACCGTCAATTTATTGTTTTTCAGAAATGCCTTAGAAAAATTACGCGAACCCAATTCGAGGAAACTTGACCAAAATAACGGTCCACAAAACCTATAACGGTATTGAAAGTGAGTTTCAGGAATTCCACAATTAACATACAAAAAGAGACACATTTTTTATTGGTAAAAAACTGTTAAAAAGCAACAGTTTCTCCAATAAAGAAGTGTAACAAAGCATTCAAAGGCGCAGCCATGGTCCTTTGAGTGTAAAAAAGTAAAAACTGTCCTCGCGACTACCATAGGAGTTGGGGAAAATGATCTACTTTCAAACATTTATAACACCCCATAAAATCGGTAAAAAAGGAACTGTTCCCACTGAACTTTTGACTGGCGGCCGAGGGCGTAACGGAGCTTACGAAAATCAAGTTGACAAGTAACAAATGGTTCACGAAACTCTTCGGTTATATTCCTAGAAATAGAAACCGTATTTGTACAAACTGTGGTGACGGCTTCAAGCGTGAACGACGCGCAGACAATACAAAGAGTGTTGGATAATACAGGGTTTTGTGTGAAAACAAATCAATATGGGCCATACAAACACGCTCGTTACCAAAGTCATTATCGAGTCCGAGACTGTGTCATAGCGGGACGCCGTTCGGGACATTGTAATCGCGGGCTATAATTCACTGGGCTTTCAATGCTGTTACTTTTCGGAAATTAAGCATTGTTCCCGGTTTTTTAAACGCAATTTGTCAAATAGCTTAATTAAATTAAAATCCTGTGACCGCATTACAATACATAGAAAGTGAGTCAAATATATTTTTCTTCGTTTATTTCAGTGTAATATTGAACATGTTACTTATACATCTCATATAAAATTACTTTTAAGTAAGAAACAGCATTTTTTAGATTATTGATATTTTAGATTATATTATTTATGGTTTGTTATTAACATATGTATTTATAAATAAATATTGAAATAACCAAATGTATATTTGTAACAAATTTTGCCTCAACTAAGCTAAGTTTAATGATAGGAAATCTAATCTACAGCATTTCATTATAATTTGCATTGTAGTCGAAGGTAAATTCTTCATAATGTTACTTCAGAGAGTTCAGTTAGAGTAATCCATTTCGCAACACTTGTGTTTTGTAAGGCAAAAACACACTCAACGAATTAGCTTGATTGATATTTTCACCATATGTTGGCTGTATATTTTTTTCAGTAGTCCCAGTTGTTATTAGTGGTAGCGGGATCATTGAGATTTGACGTTTCTGTGAAATGTCACATTTGACATCTTTAATCCCGATGGTGTTATATTTTTCGTAAATCGATCGTGAAATTTAGTGACTTAACGGGAATAATTTGTTTGCATGTTATGTAGTTTTAGATTAAAATATTGTACTGAATTCCAGTATAAAGATTTTTACCAAATTTATGCAATTGAGCATGTACCAATGTAAATGAAGTTTAATGAATTTCTATGTACATTTTCGTAATAAAAATGCATTTACAAAATGCGTCGATGACTACGGTGAGGGAGAACATCGTAAGGAAACCTACCTATTCCCTGTTAATGGTCGTGAACACGTTTGTCTTTTTATGCAGTTCACAGGGAAAATTAAACCAAAAAAAGCTTTATTAATAAAACATGTAACGGTCAAAGATATCAACGAGACATAGAAGACTACTACTACTACCTAAAACAATTAAGTGCTCAGAAGCGAAGAAGTTACGTGTTCGTGTATTCTACTTACTACCTTTTTCACCTAATTTAGAGTATTATTCGTCTACTTTACCATATGCATCAGATTTGTTATACAAGACATGGCTTCGTTTGAATACATCATAATACAGCTCCTGTGCGCCGCATTTTTTGTCCCCAGCGGCAAATTGCACCTTAAAGAGCACGTGTGACTTGTTATAATTCAAGCGGAAAATGTCTCAAACGTTAACGTGTTCTGGGAATCTCGGGTTCGATTTCGGCGTGGTAAAAACGAGCTTCTGATAAGACCCATTGACAGATTTGTTCTAATTTTAAACATTATCGCTTATGAGCATCTGTTTTCTATATTTCATAAATGGCGAATGGATTTGACGATGCTTCCTAATTAGTGGAATGTATTAAACTTATAATGGTTCAGCTCACTGATTACAATTCGTTTTGACATTTGATAAGTTAGGAAAGAATAACATTAGCAGTAGCTTTGACAAGCTGCACATATATACATCATTCCAGAAAAAATAACTGCCTCTACATTTTACTAATTAGATACACGTCTATGGACAATCCAACACTTTTAGGGCCCAGTTTTTAGAAATACACAGCGCTGTGACTTAGTCCACCTAGCTTTAAATATATTATAGCCCTATAATACCCTAAATCTCTACTACCTCAGTCGATTTACTTTCTACTATACTCCCATAAGCATACTTCGCATGCCATACCAGTCACTTTAATATGACTTTACATTCCGCCTAAATAACCATCATTAATACGAACAGTAAGGTTCGACATGGAGAGACTTTCTCAATGCCCTAAGGCTGCGTCTGGGTTCCCAACGTGAGTTATTTCACCAAACAACAATTTGTTGTCATCATCATTAAGTGTAATGTGGTATGTTTTTATCTATGTGTTTTTATGCACTACTCGAACTGTGATTTAGGTGGATTTGAATATATGAAATATCTTTCCGGGTTAGGAAGAGGATTGAGTTCCGATAATTTTATTGCGAATATATTATATGGTGATAATTTCACCTGACAAAATCCCTATTTTACTTCCATTATTATATCGCATTGATATTATATCTATATAAATATTTCCTATATATGAGATATTATAATATCTCCGAGGTTGGTCCACCCCAAAGGGATAGATGGACGTGAAAGCATATGTATGTATGTAATATAACAGACCGATGTCTGCTAACTGACACTGGATACTTATTACTTTTATAGATATACTTTCACATTCTTGGATTGATTGTACCTCGGAAACATACTATAGCAAAACTATTATTATTGTGATTAAATCGAAATTTATAGGTATTTAACTTCACCCATTTTTATATATTTTACCAACCACTAAACCTTATACCGGAGAGGTCACATTCTACTAAAGTACCAATGCAGCACTTTTATCACAGCTAACTAAAACAAACCTATCGACGACACTACAATCAACTAACTCCTGCAGATAAGGAAGCCATCTGCCTCCGAGGCTAAAACGCCCACTAATCGAATTACATTTAGATAATGTCCAAACTAAAATCATAACGATGTTCCATGTTCACTCATCATGATATCGGAGTGTGGCTAATACTTTAACATGAAGGAACGCCGCACTGTATGTGTAGCTTGTTTTAGGTACTATATAGATGTACAGATTATGAATACTTCCGTGGTAAAAGCATTAAGTGATTAGGTCATATCGTGGTCTTTGCAAAGATTTTTAACCACTGAAACTTTAATTCGCCATAATTATAGCCAGTACAAATTAACTTCAATGATAATTAGACTGTGATTAGTCCAAATAGTACAGCACACATACTAATAAGTGTTGTACCGTGTCACCGTATACAGACACTGACTATTACCCATCTTGAGGAATAGGTAGGTTTTGTGAAGGGCAATGTTATTCCTCAACGAAACGTATAGGACGCTCTCCCCACCTTTTGTTTTTAAGTAGCAACGGCGTGGTGCACGTGAATACATAAACTTCAACCGTAACTAGTATATCTGTGACCGTAGTTAATACTAAAACGTATCCCTACAAAAGAGAATTGTCAATAGGTTATATTTTTCAAGGAAAACAAATTTATCTTGGTCAGTGGTTGAAAGGACGCAAAAAACGTAAGCAAATGAACAGCATGTGATTTTGCTAAATAGTAATTCTGTGAAGTCCTTCTAAAAATTAGGATCCATAGTACCTGTGAATTTATTCATCACCGCAGCAGGAATGTTTTATGTTACGTTTGCCTTATTACATTGAAACAAATACAAATACTAATGTTAATAGTAATATATGCGATCCCTAGGATATATTTTGTGCCACCTTAAAATACCTACTTTTTTTTTTTGCCAAAACTTTAATTTATTTACAACTGTATTCACATGAATATAAACTTACCTGTTAAACTATTTACTAAATTATTTATAAATAAATTATTATAAAACTATAAATAAAATATTTGAGCCAAATCACTGCCAACAGGGAGAGTGCCCAAGATGCTGGCAGCATTTCCGCGCTGAATGGCCAAACTTATCCTTTGGCCAAAATAAGCCCCAGCCCTTGAGTCCCCGCTGACT
This sequence comes from Leucoptera coffeella, assembly GCA_030578115.1. Lineage (NCBI taxonomy): Eukaryota > Metazoa > Arthropoda > Insecta > Lepidoptera > Lyonetiidae > Leucoptera > Leucoptera coffeella. The sequence continues at coordinate 105,308 of JAMBLF010001111.1, forward strand.
TAATATTAATAGTTAATATTAAGTCAGCTAATATAATATAATATAGTGACTTATAATGAATGCTAATAGTAAAGTCTAAGACAAGTTAATTTAACAATATTGATTTATGATACCCAAACATAAAAAAAATACAAACTATATAGTTTTTTAATATGACATAAGTACATAAACATTCTGTCCTTTAATCCCTTTCGGGGTGAACAGAACCTTGGAGATATGAAAACATCTACTTGATCATTTATTAGCATGTATATAAAAGTTTTGATGTCAATATAAAAGTCTATATACGGCGATACGGTTCACTACCTATCACGTTGGGTGCTGTTTATCTAGTGATACGCGGACTTCGAATGACCCATACCTAACGTGCCTTCGAAATTTCGGAGATGGGCATTCAAGCTTCTGACTACCCCGCCATAATTAAAAAAGGGAGTGTGTATACACAAGTCGTGAAGCGTATGTTTTTATAAAAGTCTTTATATGGAATATTGATATAATAATTTTTTTAATTTGATGTCAGGTATCGCCCAATAGATTCCATATACCCCTAGTCTTTTAGCCGCCTCCTACGATACGGTGGGGTGAACGGCAGCTAGTTAGAATTATTAACGTCGCAGACTAGCACCGTTATAATTATGTCCCATATTTTTGAAATAACTTTACATATATTCAAGAATAACATTAGCTGGATGTCATTAGAAATATATTCCCTCTTAGTCTCAACAGCATAAGCAGAGAATATTGAACATTATCACCTTAAACGACTCTTTTAAATATCCCTACCCTTAAGAGTACACACTTGTTATGTACCTCCTCATTACTGACGATAGTTTGGATTGTTTCATATACACGAGGGTACGCCGGTTGCTTCATAACACTTGGTATGCCATAGAATAGTATGCAAAGGTATATGAATATGTATGCAAAATAAACGATTATTACTTTAAATCGCCAATGTTCTACGTATAATAATAATAATATTGTAGGACGTTATTACACCAATTGAACTAGCCCCTTGGTAAGTACATTTAAGACTTGTGTTAAGGGTACTAGTCAACGTATATTTAAGATATATATACTTATCATATATAGATAAATACATATATAGCATATATATTCAACGACCAGACTGGAAAGCAGAAGAAAAGCGTAGTTCTTAACTCTGCCTCCACCGGGAATCGAACCCGAGACCGCACGATTAGCGTTCAGGCGTCTAACCGATCGCGCCACGGAGGTCGTCAAAGGTATGGATAGAGAGCCCTTTCATAGTATCGTTCTTCGTGGTATCAGTAAACAATTTCACATGTTATCGGACACTTTTAACTGGGGCTGTGACAAAATGGAGTGCCTCTAGAGAGGAGCATAAAAAATCGCTCTAACACTCATAAGCGCTAGAAAATGAAACCGCCACACTTAGTTCTACTGTTACATTGGACCATGAAAATTAAATTACGGAGTAATAACTCGATAGTCAACGTAATAACACGTCAATTTTTAAATCTGTTAGTCACAAGGTTTGTTAATAACATTCTAAAAAAGTATCTAGGCATCTTAATTTTTGTTTTTGTAGAAAATAAGGGTGTAAATAATTAACTAGATTCTACCTATTGCAACCACATTACGCGAGGAAGTACGCCTTTAGTAAATCGGCCTATTGTCTGAAATAGGGCGATCCACGATGACATGGGGCATCAACTATAGAAGAAGGTTCAATGTGGAGGGTTCAATCGTTCACCCACTCTGTATTAAGATTCACATGAAGGTTTGCCAAAAGAGATAATAATCGTAAACTTGATAAACTACATGATTATAATAAAAAATATTTGCAAATGTACAATTAATTTAAAGTACTAACATCAAAACAAAGTACATTTTTATGCACAAAAAAGATGTTTTTTTATCAATCAGTAATGAAATTTGTTAGATTTGTTCGTTAGTTGTTATGTATGTGTATTAATTTTTCGCTAAGGTCACAGCAGAATCAACCAGTGAAACTTTGACACTTTTAATCGCATGACATTTTACAACCTCTTTATATTTTAAGCGCTAACACATTGTCACACGAGGGGGTGAGGAAAAAAGTAATTTTCCTCAATAAGTGAGTGTAAAAATGAACAGTTATTATCAGCTACCCAAAGTGGTATGATAAGGCGACTTCAAGAGCCCGCAAAGATGTTCAGTTAATGAGTGACACATGTTTTTCAAAGTAGCGCCGGGAATGTTAAGTAGTTTGAGGACGTATGATTATGAGGATGGTGGAATGCTACTTGAGAATTCGAGATGACACTAGATGGCGTGTGATGTGACATTCTTTGAAAATTAGGATTTAAAAAAAAAGCGTTGTGTTTATAAATAATGTATTTGGCTATTTAAAATAACCTAGTTATTTCTCACGACACAGGTTGATCAAAAAATTTATATATCCAGGTTGAAAGTCTACTTTATAGAATAATTTTTTTTATCCAACAATAATTGGGTATAATAAATAACACCCCGCAAAAATACTCTATCATTTTAAATGCATACTTCTGTTTAAATTATCGACATAAGTACTACAGTAAGATGCTACCAATCATAGCTACTAAGTAGCCAGATAATATCAAATAGTATAATATGTACTCAACAAGAATTTTTGAATTTATTCTTCAATTTCGTATGATTCGCCTGAACTCGCCAAGTTGTTTCGTAGGACATTAACTTTGAAATTGTTCACATCTGCTGTAAATACCACACATGATTAAAAGGGTTACTATTTACTCCGTTCCGCGAATTTTCATACCAATAAATCTTTACCGGCAGAGCCCTGAAAAAATGCATCCTGAATTCAAAAAGCCAGAAACTTCTCACAAGATTAGCTTTAATTGTCGCACCAGCAATAAAATGTTCAACAAAAACGTATGAAATAATGAAGGAACCAGTGCATGTTAGTAATAAAATGGAACTAAATCGATTTTGGTTTACGATCGGTGACACGGCCCTGGTTATTGTCGAGTTATAAAAACGGGAGACTTTTAGAACATAGTTGAGCGGAGGTGCCATTTTTATCGATCACAAATTTGACTGATGTGGAAGCTGCTAGAAAAACTAAGCCTTTGTGTATGCCATAGAACAAAATATAACCCTACAAAGGGTAATATTTCTATTGAGGAACCTTTTTGCATAACGCGGACAAAAAGTTTTAAAAAATAAACGCCGATTGTTCAAAGGCATCGATCGATACCTGCTGTTCATCTTACGCGAAATTCTAAGTACGGTCGGATTTTAAAAAACGGCGACAAGCGTGCCGATGTAATGTTTAATGGTTTTTCTTCTATAAACAATGCGTGAGACGCAGGAAACTTATTGTCCTCGTATTGTTAACATTGTTTGGCTTAATGTGTCCACGTTAATAGCCGGCCGTCTGTCTGTTTGCATGGGACAAATAAACATTTTGACTCTGCATTCGCCGCGTATTAATACCGTGACTGGATACGACGAAACGTTTTTGCGATAACACCAAAAGGTTTAGAACCCTGCTGCTTGGCACTGAGTTATAACCACGGTTCTGTTAGTGGAGACGCGACTTTTATGCAATTCTTGTAATGTTTTACGGAGCAAAGGATTTACTTGATTTATAGCCAAATATTATAAGTGGTATTTGGTTACGGTATTGTTGGCTGAACTCTTAAAAACTAGATTCTTGGAAGAAGCTTGTAATGTCTAGTGAAGGTCTGGGTATTAAACGGGATCTAACCACAGGGTATTCGTCTTTTGTCTCTCGAATATAAACTAAGTTTGACGTACACAGACTTGCCTCTACGTATATATGTTGTATTATAATAATACGACCAAGTTATGATTGTTGAAACGTTAAACACTTACCTACAACAAGAACTTATTAATACACTATATTCCTTAGTGTTTTAACTTCAATGCAGAATTCAATTCATATAGCATTATATTTTCTGTTTCTATGTATAGGAAATGCCTGTCTTTCATAATAAACAACTTTACAGTACTATTTTATACTCATGAGTTTTTATTAAATACAACAGCTTTTACTTAGTGAGTAGCTGTACTAGCTCTTATTTCGGGTATAATTTTGTAAGTGTGATATAGCAGCAAAACACAGATTTAATGTGATGTTACATCTATTGAAATTATGAAAATTTTCTTAGAATTTTTTTTCAATACAGCAATTTTTTCGGCGGAACATAGATAACCAGTTTCACTATATCCATAAACTGTTAGTTAAGGTAAAGTACCTACATCCAAATTACAATGATATGAACTTCATTTGAAAATCACTTTCATTTTAACTATGGCACATTAAAATGCAAATTCGTATAATGAACAAGAAGCGGTATATCTAAAAGGGCCATCTGAAACATCGTTTGTTTTCTCTCTATACAAATTAGTCCTTTGTCACCCTTTTATGACTCCTTACGATTTTCGGGACGCGTTACTTAACGGGACGTTCCTTAAATGATTTTACAGTATTGTGCAACAAACAATAGCTATGTTCATTTATTTTTTGCTTATCAACGGCGCGTACGAGCCACGCGTCTTTCAAATTTATTAACTACCGTGGAGGAACAAATTAAAAATGGCTAAATGACAAAAGGGAAGCGACATAAATATCGTTTGCCAACGTCATAAGAACAACAGGGTCTCATTCAAATCCCCGACTCTCAAAGAGACGGACTTTCGGTTACGGTATTTCTATGTCATATTCATATTTTTATGAGCAGGCCAGAAATGGCGAACCATTAGTTACCTTTGCTTGTTATGTGTCTTTACAATTTATGTGTAAACTACAACAGGAGCAAGTGATAACGGGATTTGTCGTTTATACAACTTGCTAATAGTTTTCTAGGAAAAAGTTTGTAATATGGTATGGGGGTTTCGGTCACTTAGCTACCACATTATCTTTCGAGTTCACGTCAATGCTTAGGACATATTTATAGCTTTGATGCCGAAAGAATTATTATAAAAATATAATTCCACCAATTCAACATATATATGTTTCTGTTACCTAGTGTATATTTGAAACAATAATTATGTAATTAAATAACGGTAGAAAAAGTGGAATTGGTGGATACATATGTATGTTCAGTAATACGAAGTCTTTTAGCAATTAAGGCAATTTTAAAATATACCAAAGTTTTGCATATGTTATTAAAAATTTACGATGAAAAATCGTTTTTTATTAATAAATCCTCCTTTTTATAATTCGAAAATGTCTCTTGAAATGTTAATCACGTGAATGAAAACTACTTATCCAATGTGAAAATTTGTATAAACATAATTTTCTCACGAAATTTCGGCTATCCAAATGTTTACAGAAGCTTGAACATTCCTATTTATATCAAATTAAAAAGAAATTCTCACGCTTATCGTTCATACTTATCACTATCTATCAAGTTGAACTTAGGTTACTTTTGCTTGATTATTTTGTTGCTACCGAAACCTGAAGATGGAAAGGAAGAGGAAAATATACTTGAATTAATAAGACTAGTAGACAGTGACACCTATTACTTAATTAATTAATAAGGGAACTAAAATTACATAGAGCATTTAAAGGACACGTCATTGGATATGTATTATTAAATGATGGTTATCTATTGATTGGTATTTTAAATAGTTCACTAGGAAGGAATCCTGCGTTCATAAAATTAAAACCATCGTTCTGACACTTACTGTAGTTTTACAGCTGTTAAAAAAGTCATAAAATACATATTATTTCATTCCTAAAAATGTTAATTAGTAAATAATAACATCGGATAACCTACGTAACTAACTACGTACAGAAGAGATACATCTAGCCACATGTTCGATAAAAGTGCCAGATCGACTATCAAAATAAAAAAATGACTATTTATACTACCTACCTAGTAGATTAAATAACCCAATAGCTCAGAATCCCTATCTTCTAACCAGCAATAGGTCCAAATTCGATTGATTGACATATTCATCACAGCAAATGCTAGCGATGCCCATAGATAATGTTGGAGAGCGATGTAAACACGTTCACCGAAAAGTTCACCGCCATGGGAATGAGGTCAAACATCACCTGTCACATTGACAGGACGCCAATAATCTCGAGACTGCATAGAGATAACTTAGTTTGTTTTCTACTTGTCACGAATAAGGGACATTTATAGGGACAGTTGAGAAATAACCACTTAAGATATTCGGGTTACTTGAATGATCAGGGGAATTTGAAGCTGTTATAATGGTTAAACTCGTATATACACCATACATACATCACGCCTGATTCCCTGTAGAGGGGTAGGTAGAGATCGCGATATATACACAAAATGATAATATATCATCTTCTTGTTCCAATAAAACTTTCCCGTTCCATCCACATTGTTGCATTTCTCATATTCATACACACTCTTACGTGTGATAATATAACTTTGAGTGTGAATAACACGTCAGATATTTAATAACAATATTATACTCGTATATCTCTCTGTTACATTTAGCATAGCTATGGGGTTGCAATGACATTCATGTAAAATATCTTAATTCCAACACATGTATAGTAATACTTCCTTCCTGCTTCTAACAACTCACCTGAGAAGAAAGGTAGATGATTTGCATCCTATTTACGATGCACAAACATACATACACATATTTTTGCGTCTTTTAAATCCCTTCCAGTGTGGATAGGACCTCGGAAACATGAAAATATCTCCTTGGTCAAATTTTGAGTAAAAATATTGGGGTTGTGATGTTAGATTATATGGAAAAATGATAATAAAATTCTAGCTCAATCGATTCCATTTACAGTTTCATTTGTCGCCTCCTACGACATTCCGGGAAGAACGGCAGCTAGTTAGCTTTCATTTTAAATGGGTTCTGGATACAAAACAAAAGACAAATGCGTTCACGACCATTAATAAACCTTGCGGGGTAGTCAGAGGTTCAGGTTTCCATCTCCGTAATTGCGAAGGCAGTAATTCTATGGACACCTCGAACCCACGTGTTGACCAGATAGTTAGTACTCAGTGTGACAGGTGGAAAGCCATGTCGCCGTTTACAAGCAATAACTATCACCTGTTCGGTGAACAATTAGGTTTCCTCACGATGTTTTCCCTCACCGTATAATTCGATGCATTTCGTAAATGTGTTTTCATTACGAAAATAGACATAGAAATTGTAGTTTATTTCCATTGGTACCTGCTCAAGCGGGATTTGAACCCTGTTCCCTCTGATACAGAGCCAAGCCCCAAACCACTGAGCTACGTCGAATTATAAATACATAGGTACAAGGATATAATATCTATCACGTGGACAGTAACTGTATTATTTGTTTCCTTTCTAACATGTGCGTCAAATAATACTCCCCACGGTGATAATTATCAACCAAACACTTTTTAGTGATAAACATCAATCGATTGTAAGAATCAAAACTATTTTAAAACGTTTTCTATTTTAATACGGTATTATTTTGGTAGTGTTGAATAATTGTATTCAATCTGTAGTTTTGATCATCGATATCTGTATGTTAAATTAAGTGCTGCTTTGTTGTTGTCAGATAAAGTAGTTTGTAAATAGTTTTACATTTACGACATGGTTTACCACCTGGTACATATTATATGCTAACTATCTGGCTAACATACATATGAGATCGAGGTGGCAAAAGAATTACTAATATCACAATTTTCGAGATGGTCACGCAACTCGCTGACTTTGGTTTTCCGCTGACTACCCCGGCAGGGTAATAGTCATCAAGAGTAGGTATGTCTCTTATAACAGAGTTTACATTCTATGTATGTATCTATTCTGATGAAAATAAAACTGTATTCCGTCATAGCATACTGTAAGAGGCTATTAGGAGAGAGGGCTATTATTTGAATCTATGCAATTAAGTCTTTATTACACTTATATGTACTTATCAAACGTATTATAGTCATATCAAAACTAACTACTTAGTTCGACTAAGAAGAAAATGTCATATTGAAATATGATAGAGGACAGGACTTGTGCGTTGACTACGTCTGCTGTGTATGTAGAGCGCCTGTGATATAACGTGAGCAATAAGTAACATACAAATGTGAAGCGAATGTAGAAACCCTCAAGGCGTTTCAAAACTAAATATTGATATAATCGTTTGTGTGGACATTTGGCTTATATAAAAATAACTTAATAATTTAAAAATGCACAATTCAACAATATTTATCTTTTCTTAATATAATATGGTTGCAACAGAGTGAAGTTTGAATATAATGAGGAAAATAAAAGCTCTTTATATTTATCAATGTCTATTATCACCTTGCAAGGAATCAGACAAAGTTTGACATTTTCATTTCGTCACCGAGTTTGAAAATAGAAATCGAGTCTGTATACATTACATGGCTTACATTACATTATAATCAAACCAAATTGTACAATACTAATACGTGAAAATTTAATTCTGTACCGGACGTATTCAATGTAGCAATAAATAAGTGATACATAATATAGCCCCAGTGTACCTATGAGTATATAACAATAACCCGCGGCTACTAAAACTCATTCACCGGTACAAAATCATATTAAACCAGCCCCGAAGAGAATTATAAAATGTATTTCCCAACTGAACCCAAAATGAAACTCTTATTTAAATTTCTACCTTATTCCCTTGTTTTAGAAGCTATATTCAGATAGACAACCAATGTAAATATTAGTACAGGACTGTTCACATAATTTTAGACCATAAATCAGTGTTTTAAGATTGGTTTTCAAATGAGGGATGCTTTAGGGAAGAAAATCTGAGCGACAACAGTTTCCGAACGATTACCTTTGAAGTTACGCTTCTGCATGCAAATGTTATTGTCGAAAGATTGCTTATTTAAACTTCAATCGTGGTTGTATAACCTACGGAGTATACAAATGTGTTGGTTGGTATTTGTTTATAGGACGGCTGCCCTATAATCTCAGTTTTCATACTTCTTACTAGGTTTTTCGGAGATGTGCTATAAAATATGTTAATAAAGTTAGGCCTTAATTTGTTGTATTGATTGGGATATATAATTATGCTTATTACATGTGTATTTGAGTAATTTTATTTTTTAGGACCATTTCACCTATTTAAAATAATTAACATTTGTTGATTCGATTCGATTATAATCAATAATTATCGGGATGCAACTGAATAATAATCATCCTTTATTGAGAATCCACATTACAAGAATGAACACTATAATATGAATGATCGATTATACAAGATAAAAAGAAAACAACATGTTATACGCAACAATTTTTTTGTATATTATACAAAATTACCAATTACAATTTAATATCAGTCAAAAACCGCACCGCGGAGTTCTCAAATGGCGTCCAGGTCGGTGGGAATCTACGGACACATTACTTTCTTACTTACTCATTGCTTGTAATAATAATTGATAGTCAACAAAAACGAACGAAGATGAAATCACCACCTAGAATTTCGGGTGCTGACTTATAACTATCAAGCAAACCTCGGGCCTTGTTTCACATTTGCAGTGTTGATGCTGATTTTGAGTTGGATTCCAGCCATACCTACAGAAGCCATAATCCGCATTGTGTCATTAATATCGATTTTAATATTTTTAACACATCTGTTAGTGGCTAATTAACGATTAATACGAATTGTCATCAAGAAAAAATATAATAATATAAATCTACCGAAAACATGTGAAAAGCATAAAACTTCATTGCGAAATACCACAATATATAATATACATAGGTATTTAAAGAAATTATAATACATTTTACCAATAGAATCTTTACAATAAATTAACAAAATATTAATTTTAATTAATATAGGTTATACCATGGGGCTATACTATAGTAGTAGATACATATATCATAGAAGCTACAGGTACTATCCTTAATTACCAACCACATTCCCGTAGTAACACGTCATTTCCCTTCCTCAATAAACCAATTCCCTTGGCTTGTATTCCACCATTAAGGAGACTTTCGGGGGGTTAACCAAACACCATTATCGCGTGTCGGCTGATTGGGCAGTTTATCTCTGTTTACCCCTTGATGAGAGCTGGCGTAATGGTCTTTTATGAATAGCGGTAGATTTCTACGTGATGCTAGGTTATAATTGGGGTTGAAATGTACTCGTATTAGAATCTATATTAATAATTACAACACGTTATAGTAGAGACTTTTGAAAAATATTCGGTAAAACAAAAATTAAATTTATTTATTTCGAGTCATAAACGTGATTTTGACAGTGGCATACAAACCTCGGTTCTCCCTTTATTATTCAATTCAACCATTAAGATTATGTCGGTGAAGTACGAACACTGATGCGATGGCGTTTGCCCTTCTTGATTATTACGTCGTCATGGTTAATCTAACGAAGCCGCCAGGCGCTACAGCCGAATAAAAGGAAATTGATGTTCCAATATCTTCTATTCCTTATTCTTCCATTCGCTCCAGTTGAGGATACAAATATTATCCAAAAGCGAATGTATTCAGCCAGTTTGGCATCACAAATGCTTACTCTGAGATGTTGACTTTCGGCTGGCAACCCGCGTAATAGTTAGACGCATAATATTAGCTCGTAAGGAAATAAATTTAAATATTGATATTTAATGGGCTAAATTGCCTAATTTATAACTAAAAGTGTTTTATAGTGAGTTGGGACCAATTTACTAAGTACATAGTGGAATTTATTATTGGTAAATAACGTAAAACATCAAAAATCTTATACACAAGTTTATGTCGGTAAGTTTTAAATAATTCGTAAAAGAAATTGTGAAAGTGGTCGTTGTTAAATGTTTAAAACCCTAAAACTTAACAATTCGCGTGTTATAACGTGTTCGTGGTTGATACTAAACAAATTAATGAACGTTGAATTCCGAAAATTAACCTAAAACATTAATATAAATCATAACCTCTCATAGCTTACATCAGTGTTTTTGAGTTTAGTAGTGATTCGTTAGGTTAAACTAACACTTATCTGAGAGTGTGTTAATTTAAATTGGGTGAATGTTTAGTGATTAGAGCACGGAAGAAACTGCTATTTTTTATTTGTAAGGTAGTATATGGTTTGAATGAAATCGTTTCTCGGATCCTTCTGGCTCTGATATTGCATGGCTTAGTCAGTTTGGGAACCGCTGGTACATGATTTCTTGATAAAGAAATATCTATTTAGCCTCCTGTGCCTGAGTCTTGTGGTTTTGGTGCTTGTGGGGTGTGAGAGCTTTGTCTTTGAACTTTTTATACTGTGACTGGGTAATTTGTTCAAGAATGTCTGTAATAACCCGAAGCAAAACAATTCGTGATTTGGAGACAAGGCTAAGGCTGACTTTGAGCGAGTTGAAGGCTAGTAAGGACCTGAATGAGCAGCTTTTAATGGAAAGAGAAGATAGTGAGAAAGAAATCATAGAACTGGTTAGTGGCCATGGTAAATTAAAGACTGAGATGGCTGGCATCCATCAAGATTTGGAAAGTGTTACGAATGAGAGGGATAGATTGCAGAGAATACAGGATTCAACTTCATATTTTGGAGACGAGTATGAGTGCGCTCTGCGTCATATCGGCCAACTTGAAATAGACTTAAGGAATGCACACAAGCGCATAGTGTGCCTTGAGGCAGATAGGGAAGATCACCTAAAGATATGTAGTGATGTTCAGTACCAACATCTAGTATTAGGGAAAAATAGTAATAAACCTACTCATGTATCTAAAAATATATTAAAAAAACATAGGAAACTAAGTAAGCTAATTAAAAAGACATCAACTAAATTAAAAAATAGGCTTGTCATTAAGAATCACAATAAAGTAATAAACTATGTTAGTAACATGATTGAATATAAGAACAAATTTCAATCATCAATTCAAGATTATAGGGTACAGTGTCAACTCTTGAATGATAAAATAGATGACCTGCAAAATTCTCTTGTCACAATAAATTATAAATATGAGATTGCACAGACAGAAATAGGAGAACACATTCAGGCAATGGACAAATTACTTTCACTGAGTGCATCAAATGCCATTGCCTTTAATGAGTTGGTCCAGGATGGATGTATGTGTGGTGGCCACTTGAATGATGCGAAAGGAGATGTTTGTACACAGCCTGTGACTGAGACACTTGTGGACTGCTCAGTCACAGAGGTTAAAGGGTGTGAGGAGGTCAGCCTTAGTGGACAGGGAGGTATAGTAATCTATAGTGACGAAATAGGTAGAGGTGTAGGAAGGTACTTGAGGGGCATTATGGATGAGCAAATAGAGAATTGTTGTTACCCAGGGGCATCTTTGCCTCAACTTATTGCCAATATCAATAAAAACAAAAGTGATTGGCACAAAACAATAATCATTTTATGTGGTAGGCGCGGTAATATGAATAAATTTAAACTTATTAAATCAATTAATAACTTATTGACAAACATAAAATACAGATTAATTTTGTGTACTTTACCGTATTCGACATGGTTGCCAACCGAAGAAAATAGCATTAGATATAAGCTAAATTGCTGCTTGCATACTATGTGTATGAATAGTAGTAATTTAGACTTCATTGACTTGAATTGTTTAATAAGTAAACAAATTAAGTTTAAAAATAATAATATTTTTTTATCTAGTAGCTGTAAGAGACAGGTAGCAGTATCGCTACATTATTGTTTACAAAGACAAACCAAAATTTTGGTTTCTGACCAGGCCCCTATTGGCCAGAATACCCAATTGGGTAATTGTGACTTTTCCCTGGTGAATGTTCCAGGAAATAATTTAAATTATTAAGACAGACAAAAGAGTTAGACTCTGGCATTTTAAACAAAGTGGTAGTAGCACCTGACGTCGCTTTGGTGCATCAGAACATGCAAGGTTTGTTAGGTAAAGAGTTGGAGGTTGAACTTTTTTTGGCCTCCTTCAGAGTAGGGATTCTTTGTGTAACTGAACATTGGGCGAGGTCCTTTCAATTAATATTTGGCTTTGGAGCCCACAAGGTGGGAAGTTCATATTGCAGGAACAGTGCCCTTCGTGGGGGCTCCTTAATACTAGTTCATAATAATATTAAATTTAAAGAACGCAGAGATGTAGTTAGCCTTTCAGTTGAGCGAGTAATTGAAATGTCTTGTATTGAGATGGAAAATGTAATCATTTTGTGTGTTTACAGGCCGCCCAATTCTGACTTTATAAAGTTTGCAAAATGTATGGAGGAGGTGCTTATTAAACTTGTTCAGAAATCTAAACGTCTAGTAGTGTGTGGTGACTTCAATGTTAATGTACTTGAGGACACTACAATTTGTGTGCACTTTTTAACATTACTTTTAAGTTATAATCTGAGGCACAATTTTAATCAACCAACTAGAGTTACAAGCACATCCTCTACTTGTATTGACAACATTTTTACTGATTTTAGTGTATCACATACAGAACTAATTTCTAATATTAATTCTGACCACCACGGTCAGTTGATCAGGTTTAGTTGTTGCCTGGGGGCCCAACCGAGGAATGTTACTTGTGTTCCTGTGACAGAGGCTCGCTTAAATAAGTTCAGACAAACTATTTTGGGGCGTTTCCCTACACACTTAAGGGGAGATACACCAAATAACATGTATGCCTCATTTTTCGACCTTGTTGATTCTGATTATCAGAAAATTTTTAAACCAAAGACTTTTAAAATAGCAGGCAAGGGAGCATTCTGTGACTGGGCAACTAGAGGTATCCGTATTAGTAGACAAAGGTTATACGAGCTATATAAGGAAAAATGTGTGAATTATAGCTTAGATTTTATAAACTATGTAAAAAAGTATTCTAAGATTTTTAAAAGGGTTTGTGCCCAGGCCAAAAAATTATACTTACAGAAAAAAATAATAAATGCCACAAATGTTGTCAAGGAAACTTGGAACATAATTAAATTTGAAACTAATAAAAATGTCTCTCATATAAAAGAACCTAAACTAATTGTTAATAACAGTGTAATTACAGACCAACTACAGATATCAAATGTATTTCAGGAATATTTCTCCAAAATTCCTATATTAATAACTTCGCCACTAAATTCTTGTTCAGAGACTGCTAGAAATATAATAGAAAATAATGTACCTCATTATAATAGATGTTTTAGTTTTAGACAAATCAGCCCGGTTGATATTATCAGGAGTTTTAAATTGCTACAGAAAAAAAAAACTTGTGATCTGTGGGGTCATTCGGTTAAGGTGTATTCTGTCATTATGGATCTGATTGCACCTGACCTGACCATTATTTTTAATCATTGTATAGAATGTGGTGAGTTTCCTGATCAGATGAAATGCAGCAAAATTATCCCATTATTTAAATCTGGTAGTAACACTGACCCAGCTAATTATCGTCCAATCTCGGTACTACCAGCAATTAGCAAAATATTTGAAAAACTTATTCTAAATCAACTACTAGCACATTTTAGTCAATATAATATCTTCAATAAACAACAGTTTGGATTTTTAAAGGGTCGATCAACAACCGATGCTGGAGTTGATCTTATGAAATTTATATTTGGGGCCTGGGAGGAAGCAAAGGATGCTCTGGGTGTCTTTTGCGATCTCTCTAAGGCATTCGACTGCGTCCACCACGAAACTCTGATCATGAAGCTGAAGCATTACGGTTTGGGTGATAGGGCACTTGATCTGCTTGTTTGCTACCTAAAGGGAAGGGTCCAAACAGTAGAAATTGGCGGAGCGAGATCTAGTGGCAGCTCGGCTGTTATGGGTGTCCCGCAGGGTTCGATTCTTGGACCCTTCCTTTTCTTGGTATATATTAATGATTTGCCATATTTGACTCAGGGCCGTTGCCACATGGTGTTGTTTGCGGACGACACCTCTATACTATTTAAGGTTAATCGGGGAAAGGACGAATCGGCATCAATAAATGAGGTTATTTCGGACGTGGAGCACTGGTTTAGAGTAAATAATCTTGCTTTTAATTCTAATAAAACGAAATGTGTGAGATTTACATTGCCCAATGTTAGAAATTCTAGTGCTAACATTGTAATCAATAGTGTGGCATTGGATATTGTTGAGTCCACAGCCTTCCTGGGTATCACAATAGACTCAAAATTACAGTTCGGGGGGCACATTGGTGGTCTAGCGAAGAGGCTAAGTTCTGCTGCCTACGCGGTAAAAAAAATTAGACACCTGACTGACGTGGACACAGCGAGACTTGTGTATTTTAGTTACTTTCATAGCGTCATGTCATACGGGCTTCTTTTGTGGGGCAATTCTGCCGATATTAATTCAGTATTTGTACTGCAGAAGAGGGCCATTCGCTCGATCTACCGTATGGGCCCTCGTGAGTCTTTAAGAGATGTGTTTAAGACAATAAATATACTGACTGTGGCTTCTCAATATATATATGATAACTTGGTCTATGTTAAAAAAAATATAAATGATTACAAGCTTGTAAGAGAAATGCATAATTGTAACACACGTAATAAAAATAAATTGTATTATAGTGGCTCTAGACTAAAAAGAATAAACGATTCGTTTATGGGCCTGGGCATAAAAATGTATAACAAACTGCCAGAGTCTATAAAGTCCTTACCTCTAGATAAATTTAAAGTTTGCACTAAGGCGACGTTGATCGAGAAGGGCTACTACAAAGTGAAAGACTTTATAAATGATGTTATGTGACGTTTCATTTTTGCGTGGTCATGGCTTCCCGTTCCAGTTCTTATTGGGACTCCCTTAAGTTTGTTGTTAAACACTATTTGTTGAATGTGAAGCTTTGATCATGTTCTAATGAATTATTATTAAGTTTAATGTTCACATTGTCTGCAGAGTTTCTTGGCACTTCTTCTCTGCAGAGATTTTTCTTTACGAAGTGCCATTAGTTTTATTGAATTAATTTGATTTATTTTAATAACTAGTGTATATTAATGACATGTTTTTTTTATAAAAAATGTTTTTTTTTTTTTTTTACTTTCAATAAGTGATTTTATGATCCTTATATTGAATAAAAAGATTTTCATTTCATTTCATTTCATTTCATTTCATTTCATTTCATTTTCATTTCATTTATAAAAACAAAGCTAGTTCATTAGTCACCTTTTACAAGGGAAAGGTGGCAAATATTTTCTTACTATCCTATATAACGCTTATTCACGCCTCAACTTTTCAATAAGATATGTAGATATATATTAAAAAAGAAAAAAATAAATTCGGCGTACATCTGTCGTTGGGGCTTGACTCTGTCTCGGTTGGTACACGGTTCCACCTCACTTCGGACCATATACAATAATAATAAATTTTTGTTCTGTTTTTCTATTAACATTTTTGCAATAAAATAAATTTACGTAATGCACCTAATACTCCTGTGAGGGAAAACATTGTGAGGAAACATACTTGTTCCCCGATTAGGTACAAGTCAGTGCTTGTAAATGGCGACACTGCTTATTTACCTGTTACATTGCGTGGGTTCGAGGTAGGCATAGAATTACTACCTTCGCAGTAGCGGAGATGGAAACCTGAACTTCTGACTACCCCGCGAGGGTTAACTGTTGTTAACGCGTTTGTCTTTTAGTTGTAGAGACAATCGCTCGCTACCTCGAACGATGCTGTCAGACTATTCCATCCCTAACATGGTTTGTTCTAGGTACAAAATGTATACTGAAATTTGAACTCGGCCCCTGGGACAAGTGGCGAAACTCTAAGGGAATAGACAACAAAGTGTACGGGGATTTGGTAAGGTCAGATGAAGGAAATACCTAAGCCAATCACATACATTACAAGGGAAGACAAATTGAATAAACCAACCAAGGGGTTGGTTCAATTGGTGTAAGAGTGTCCAAAATATTATATTATTATCATGTAATATACCTACACGATATCTTTTCTGTCACCGTTTGCCACTTGTCTAAGAGCCCAGATGAAAACCCAGCAAAGTTCACCATCTGAACCCCGCGTGACTCGGGACAGCCTAATATTGAGCCCGCGGCGTGGGCGGGACGGGGCGTGACGCGCGTGCGCCCTGTAATCAAAATGCCGCGAACGTCGCAAATATGGCGCCGGGCAATACAAAGCTAAGGGGAATTTTGGGACGCTCATTGAAAGGGTAAATTAGGGGTTTTAAAACATTTGAGGACGGCTTGGCAATAATAATTAGGTTTTTAAACGCATTCCTTTCTTTTTGTTTATTGTATTGCGGGGATTCCTTTGATTTAATTACTTTGTTAATTTAACTCTGGTTTTAATTAATCCATGCATACGATTAAATAATGTTTATCTTAGTGTATTGATGACGTTTCTAATGTTTTTAATGTACGATTCGTAAATAGTTCAAAACAATTGTTGTGTGGAGCGCCTGCAAGATGTAGTTTAGCAAGTTTTATGTTTGTTATTTTCTGCTAATGAATGGATAATCATAAAGAGAATATTGTTACATTTATTAGTATGTTTTACTTTTTAATATACATAGTTATTATGTATTTGCTATTATTATATAAGAAGTGTTTCAATAAGTTATTAAGAAGAGAAAATACTACAAAGCTATAAATTTTATCGCTCTCATAATACACAGCTGTTATTTTTGCATAATTATTTTAATATTAATCAATGTCAAATGAAGTTAAAGTATTCTCTTCTTTCTTCTTGTGATCAACTTTGCGTTGTGATCATTTTTTGAGAGTTTTACTTATAAATTTAGGTACTATGGGAGAACAAAACGAAAAATAAAATAATTTACTCCTGTAAGAACTAAGGTAGCAAAGTTCCGTTTCCTAAAATTTTGCTTACATGTATCTGTTACCAAACTGATAAACATTAATTGAATTTATATTTTAACAGTAAAGTACCTTACCTTATCACAAAATTACGCAAGCTTATTATAAGTTCTGTTTTATTATAATTCAGTCAGCTGCATAAAAATATTCAATGTTATAGCTGGACATACAGAGAATCTTAACTAGCTTCTTTTTCTTTCTTTTATATAAGGTTTACATAGGTAAAAACTATAAAACTTTAAGTGAATGAAATAACGAACTGTTATAATAATCCATATTGTTCCATTAAACCTTCTGACTCAACTAAAAGAGGTGAAAACTGTTTTTGAAATATTTATTACACGTTTTATAATACACGTATTTTATGGCAACACAAAACACTACCTGTCACGTTGAATGCTGAATAGGTAGCAAAACTGGGCTCGGCATACCATTAATAACTGAATATCTTTCATCACAATTACTGACATAGACAGTCGAACTTCTGACTATCGTTTCAGAGACGAACCCCAGATAACTACAAACATATATGTGGTGTATGGTAGAAATATATAACATAATATATGGTGGAGATATCCATGTATATACATAACAGTTGTCCGAATCACAAACGTCATTTGCGATACCAAAAACGTTCTAAAATCCCAGTGTCAATACATAAAAGGAATGTTGAATATGGCGCAGTACATTATGGCGTGGAACGTGCAGTTATTTCAATTTAGACCTCAAACCCTATAATTCAGGGACAGGCCCCATTACTCACGTTATGAAATGCGAGCAATCTCATACAATTTGATGCGGACTTGTATTAAGTTCGGACGGGAAAAGGAACGTTTATTCGTAATATGAACTATGGTAACGAATAGGAAAGTTTTTTCCCAGTACATACATATAGTGTTGAGTATAAATTTAATTGTAACTGACTCTGGCACAACATATATATGTCATAGAAGGTATTAAAGGGACTGTTGGTAAATAAAATCTAATTATTGTCGCGTAATGTGTCAGTAATAAATCTTTAATGTATGACTTTATGTCCCAGTCTTCAGTGGGTATTTATGCTAAAAGTTGAAAGAGATATCTCAAAGCTTATACTTTTAGCTAATGTATGCTGTACGATACATTTTTGGAAGAATAGTTTTTCTGTTGTTGACTGATCTGTGAAAACAAAACCTAACGACATAATGTAACAACTGCTTGAAATGTATTGATTTATATATTAACATTAAACAATAAATGGTAGAATATTAATAATTATTTGCTAAGCTCCTCTAGCAGTAAAACTACTTAATCTAAATAATCTATGCACTACAATTCTTCGGGTACTTAACATAATATAATGTAGTTCCATACCAAAAATAATTTTAATGGACAGTATCTTGCAAATAAATGATTTTTAATATGTAGAGAAAGGATGGCTTTGTTATTTATTCTGTGACGCTGGATAGAATTTCAAAAACGTTTAAAAACGCGTCCCATTCCTCTTTCGGAGTTGCTCTCAAACTTTGGTGGTGGTTTTAATTTATTCCAGAATTATTTATATCAAGGACATGCACGATTTAAGAATTCTCAATTAAAACACACAGATTTTGAAAAGCATAATCATAATTTTGATAAAACTAAATGTCTTTCACGTAAAGTTTATTTTGGTATGAAGAAGACTGCTTAACCTGCCTCTTTCATGTAATAGGTGATTATCATTTGTTACTTCAGGTTATGACGGTTTGGTAAAAAGAAGATGACCAAGGACAATGTTCATATACGCTAAAGATTATGGAAATGCTTTAAAATTTGCTTGTTCTTATTTTATGAAACGAAGTTCTTACTGAAATTGCACTTCAATAATTGATCAAAAACCTTCCGGGTTGTCCACGAAGCAAACATATCTAATTGTCCACGAAGCTTGGGCAACAGAGAATTAAGATTTTAATTTAACTGTTTAAATATATGGTATTAATAATAATTAAATTTACGAGCTAATAACCCTGTACAAAACAATTTCTAAGGACTGTCATATCTTAAAGTTTGAGAGCCGTGGCCTAACAATAACTTGACCGTCCTCTCGCAGGCCTTTCTGTGACAAAAAAAGAAAAATCCCTCTTTGTGACCAAGGCGGGCCACGAGTGACTTACCGCTCGGCGTTTGTTTTTTTAGGCTGCCCCGCGCACGATAAAGCATTTTTTGTGGCGGTAGCGTCTAGGTATGTGCTGTTTGGTTTATCGATATCGATGTTGTTTCTGAAACAGCTGAAATGTAAAATGTAATGATACCAACAATTTTGAAATTGAAATATTGATTATGTGTAATGTGCTCAGTTTTAAAACAAAGCTTATGAGTGTTTTATGATAATTTTGAGACATATGAGACTTAATTAATTAAAAAAAAATTAAGGTTGAACAGTTTTCAAAATATATAGTAAATATCAATGGTATCCTCATATGTACAAAACAACATTTACCTTTTTTTCAAGTCGTCATTATTTCTCTGTACGAACTTTTGAAAAATTATGAATTCTAATAAATAAAGCTCGTGTTTTAATCCTTGTGTGTTGTTGTTCAAGATGTGTTTTTACTACCAATATAATATTTATATTTACATATTAGAGACCCATTTCGAATCTATATCAACAAAATTGAACAAATTTGAAAATAATGTAAGATTAAAATCATCAACTTCTTCGCATGCTATAGTAGGATAAAAAAACATACGGTTAAGTTTCCGTCAGTTTAAGTAGAGTGATTCCTACAGTCCTTTATTAACGAGAGATTATAATACAAGATATCTATATTTCAATTATTATCCCGATAATAAAGGTTTCATGGGCAAAATTAAGGAGGTGGGTTGTTGAGCCTTTTTTTCAAATATATTTTTATCGATAACTTACAAAATAATGCACAACACTATTCCTGCCATATTCTGTATGTTAATATGCCATTGTTTGTAAAAAAGGACATAATGTTGGATTCGTTTGATGGTGTGAGCGAGACGGCTAATATTGAAATTTGATTTAGAATACGAATGGGAGGTGACATTTTTTAGGGTAATATTCGGTTCGAAATATCAGGACCTAATTCTGTTGAGGTAGAAGTTTTATTTACCCTGATTTTATGCTTAAATTACGGAGAAAACCCTCTGATATATTAAGCACATACTGTTTGCAGGAATATTCGTATATATAGATAAAAATAACAATAGTGTGACGCTTATGGCATTAATATTTTGAATAATCAAAATTGGTTATATTATATAGTTTAATTTAAACTCTGCCATTTGTAAATAAAAACCCATTCGTACCCAGATACTATGCTAATCTATAATATAATCTTTGGTCGCAGGTTCAATAATTTTTTATGAATTTTAGCTCTCTTTATTAGTATTATAAAGTATACAAATCCCCTTTAATTTCCGAGTAGTTGAACAAAACCTTGACACGAAACCAATATAAAAGTTTTTCTAGTTATTAAATATAGTAAGGACTAGTTATTAATCTCCTGAATTTATAGACGTATTTCGACGAATTATTGATCCGTCTTACAGAAATTAAATCTTACCGCAGAATCTAAAGATAATGTATTAAAACTATTAATATGTTTTTACCGCGCGTATGTGTCACGGATGTTTTTTGAAGATTTAATAATTCAATTATGTTCCTTTGAAATGATAAAAGTTATCCATGACAAATGTTTTCACGACCATTAACTCTTAGGGGGTAGTCAGAGTTTAGGGTGTTCATGTCCGCAATTGCTGAGGTAGTAAGTGTATGACTATCTATAGCCATATAATTATTAGAATTGATTATTCACTACCGGGTCGTAGTGAATAATCAATTGGATAGGTGGTATGCCGTATCGTCATTTACACGCACTTACTAATACCTATTCGGGGACTAAGTAGGTTTTTCCTCACGATATTTTCTCTTATCCATGCCTAAAAATTTGTAAGTTCATTACAATGTGTTGTATAAACGATACATGTATTGGAAATTCACATACATATTAGGTTAATATGTTAGCTACATATTTACATCCCTTTTACCCAATTTGATTAACAGACAATGGTTTTGGTGATAAAAATAAATATCCGTTTCGATCACTTTTGTGTATTACTACATGTGCAAAAATATATGACACGTGTACAAAAGCAATATAGATAAAGGCATGAAAGCAAAGCTGTCGAACTGAACTAGTATATAGCCGACTGTTGAAAGCGGCTTCGGAGGACCCGTTCACACGAGGTTGTGAAAAATAGCTAATACATCTGAAGCGAAATAAATAGAAACTTTTCACAAACAGTAAAATACAGATTATATATATTATTATAACGGTGAGGGAAAATATCGTGAGTAGCACGTTGAGTGCTGTTTATCTAGTAAAACGCATACCTAACATGCCTTCGAAATTTCGGAGATTAGCACTCAAACCATTGACTTCCCCAACGCAATATAAAGGACGTGACAAGTGAAGCGTATGTGTTTTTATGTTATATTTAATTATTAATTTATTTATAACAAGACGGTATTACAATACAGCGTATCAGATTATGAATAGGTGTTGTGCGTTTTGCGACCTCAATGCGTTCATAGAGGTGCGTTAAATATATCAATTAATAAAGCTTTCGTCTCAACGTATTCTTCTTGCATTTGTTTTCAGTCAGTCGATTCTTGTCCCAGGCTTGCTCCAACGATCCACGTGATTATCTTCCATTACTATATAGCCAAACGATACATAATAGTTATTGGTATGGAATGAGTTTTAGTTACAAAGGGCATAAAGTTAATCAGGTAGAGATGAGGGCTCTTAGGAAAATATGTATTAACTTTCCATGCGTGTTTTTGGCCACAATAAGTGAATGGATGAAACAACATTAAGGCATGAAGTAATTACTAATAGGCAGTATTTGTATGGAAAGTAGTGTGGCATTACGCGGGGATGAGACGACGGACGCTGGATGGATAGGGGATATTAGAACCAATTAAAACAAAGCATTTTGTGAGATAAAGCATATGTATTTGACATTATTCAAAACAAACAACCGCAATATTTATTTAGGAAACTGACATGGCGATCCCAGCAACAGAAATCGACCCGTGCTTGTGTAACGCCGCTTGTTCTGCCTCGCCATCGCACCACCGCTTTTAGGGGAGCTTTTAGGTATGGCGCCTCCAAATGTTGGAACAATATTCCCCTACCCATTAGACAATTATCCTCTAAACTAAAATTTAAACAATATCTCCGGGAACATTTGCTCTGCCAGCAAGAGGAGGCGGGTGCTCCTTCTATTGCCCCTCGGACACTAAATTTATAATACATTATATATCAATTTTAATATTATATAAATGGATCATACTTTTGATTTGCATTTGCTATCTACACACATGTTATCATATCTTATATCTATAAATTTATACTGTTTATTTACGTAGCACTCTATTTAACCATTTTCCTTTAAAATATAAACGTTGCTCTCCAGTGGTTCTGACATAAAACCAGCGTTGCCTTTGTCACCAGACGCAACATACCCAGCTGAGTTAGAACCCTTTTGCTGCGACAATAACATGCACAAGTTATACCTCTTAGTTTATAAGTTCTTTTTATTGTAAACGTTTTGTATTGTGTATGTTTTTGTGGCCGTAAATAAACGCTTTTTATTATTATTATTATTATTTTCTTTCTACTACACACGTGACATCTATTCAAAACACCGAATTAATAATAATGAATGGACAATTATTTGGTTCGTGGATTAAGGCTAGGAATTTATGAAGTTCGGTAGAAGATAAGGTTGAATGGGGAAAACCAAGAAGAGTATACTCGTATAGCGATCAAAGTGTCGATATTTGTCTTGAAATGTAAAGAAAATGAGAGTCTGCATGATAAGTTTAATTTATGTAAATGAGGTAAAAGAGATTTAGCAAAATCCAAAGCATGTACCAATGGAAATTAAGTTTGAAGAATTTCTATGTACATTTTCGTAATAAAAATACATTAAATGCATCGAATACTACGTTGAGTGAAAATATCGTGAGAAAACCTACCTGTTCACCGACAGGTAATAGTTAGTGCTAGTAAATGGCGACATGGCTTACTACCTGTCACATTGAGTTCTAACTATCTGGTCAACACGTGGGTTCACGGTGACCACAGAATTACTACCTTCGCAAATGATACCTGAACCTCTGACTACCCCGCAAAGGCAATGATCGTGAACACGTTTGTCTTTGTTATAAAATAATATTTCATTTTTTGTTCACCTTAAACATTTTTTAATTTTAGCGTGTCAAAAACTGGGCCTAAAAAACAGAGATAACTTTTTCCACTAGTGTGACCTACCCAAGCGCTAATAGGAACGAAAACTGGTTTCTTAAGGTAGTTGGAGGCAGCGGCCGCAGCTTACTTCAGAGCCGCTACGATGCGTTCGCTTCGTTGAGGTTACAAACCACAGACTACAAGATATTACAGCTGGCCACCAATCCTAGGTATATGGAGATATGATAGTTACCTACCATTGAATGTGTATGGGGAAATGTGTGGATGCCAATGAAACGGTGTTTAACAGGATCGAGGTAATTGCGTATTAGTTATCTGTGTCTATACTGTTAATGAACTATTGGAAACGAAGCCTTCTGTATAGGGTGACAGACGTAATATGTATGTAAGAGAATCTAAGAGTCAGAAAGATGTTGTTTGATTGACTTCAGTTAGAAGCAAGAAGCTTCAAAATATAAACTCTAATTAAGACAAAGTATATAATATGTCACATATTTATTATTTACAATAATTTTTATTGATGAATATAACCTTGTTGATTAGAGAATTTATTTTATTCTCTAATCAACAAGGTTTTGTCGTTATCGGTAAGCAATTTAAGCTAAATTTTCTAATGTCTCAAATAAGTTGAAACTAAAGTATTTCGTGCCAAATCTATTTCGGTCATCAAAAAGCCGCTTAAAAACTATTGGTTTTAATTAGAATCTACGTCAAAGTGATAAGAGCTGGTTTTAAGGTGAAAATTTGACATATTATCATCTACTTTTACTGAGTTAAATTTTGGGGACCGGATAACAACATATTTTAGATTAATGTGTCTGAGCATAAAAATATAAAATAATTTCAAGACAGTTATATCACTTCTTTATTCTGGTATTCATCGTGCAAATTGGTAAATTTAAGCCTTATGAGGAAGTGAAGAAAGGAAGGAAGAGGAACCTTATATATAATCTATGCATCTTTTACATTTGATCATAAACACTTGGTTAAAATTCATCCATCCAATGAATGTGGTAGTAACAAATTCCTCATTATGTTTAAGATTTTCCTAAAGGCAAGGCATATTACAGTCTTTTTATACAACAAATTATTAATTATGATTTTATAACTTTTAGATGTGAGTTGTAAATTATTGACCTTTCCGACTTGGCCGAAGAGGAAGGACGAAAGCCAACGACGCTTGCGTTTTACGTTCGTTGCAAACAGGTTTTCCTCAATCCTCTTTTTTCATTCGCAACGTAATTAAGGATTGGCTATCATAAAACTAAAACGCCATTACCTATGGCAAGCCTAATGCCTTATTGCATTTATTCTCACAACTAATATTAACACTACCGAGTTTTAATGAATGCGTACCGCCACCTGGTTGCAAGATGCAAGTGACGTTTTTATGTTATTTTTATTCATAATCCGTGTCTCGTGTTGTTTTTTAAAACATTGTTTTCTTGCTGATGGCAAGCGTGTCATTTTTATTACCTACTGTATGAAGATATCAATGTGTACGTATTGTAAAAGAATATAGTACGCATTTGAGCATATTTAGTCCGCAGTAGAAGGCTACATAAGGTGTAGCCAACTACGATTCTTTACACATCTGTGTGGGGCCGAATATTCTTCGAATCATTAAATATTTTCTTAATACTTATGCTTAATGAACTTTAAGCTACAAAGATTTACGGTCTGGGATTTTGGGGTATGATGATGGACAAACTTTTGAAACCAATAGCTTTAGACTTTAAAGAATGCACTGGAATTTATTTTATATTTTGAAAGAAATTATCAAGAAAACATTAATTCTATAACAGATAATGAAAATATATATACTTAATAAAATAGCTACATTGGTAACACTACCATTTAGTTTCTATTCTTACTAAATTCTCGGATACTGAGAAGACCTTACTAGTATTGTTTAGTAACTTACATCTTGTAATAGTTAATGCATTTAAAAACAATTTTTACAGCTTGTTTTATGAGCAATCAAGTGAACCTAATCGATAACTTTGATCGACCGCCACATTCGCGGTTTGTGTTATAAGCATCGCTTATACAAGTAATGTGTGATGATATTAATGAACTACACTCAACATTAAGGCGTAAATGATCCAACTAGTATTATGGAAAACTTACATACAACATACACATTTACGTATATGTAAACAAGAGTATTATTACATACATACATACGCTTCATGATTGGTGTATACATATTCCCCTTTTTATTGTGGCGCGGTAGTGAGAGGCTTGACTCCGAAATCTCCGAAATTTCGAAGTCATGTTAGGTATGGGTCACTCTAGCCCCGCGTTTCATTAGATATACAGTACTAAAGGTGATAGGTAGTAGTGTTGCCCAAATTCAGTCTTGGTCTTGTTCTTGCGTTTTTGCAAGACCAAGACCAAGAACAAGACCGTGTATTATTAGCAAGACCAAGACCAAGACTCACCGTGCAAGACTTGAGCAAGAACAAGACTTAGCCTGCAAGACTCTTGCGTCTTGCAGCTGGGACTTAGCGCTATTTCACGGAGTAGTTAGGTGTAACAGTTCGGTGTATAGGTACGCTTAGGAATTCTATGAGACGTAAAACTGTATCAAAGAATATGACAAATTGGACCTATGCTCATTACGACTAATAAGTACCATAAACAAACCTAAATAGCGAATAAAAAAATATCCATTAAAATCAAACTTGGTGCATGCATAGTTATGTTTTAATCATCGAAACTTTGATGATGATATAAAGTAACATAACCTAATGATAAAGCTGTTGTGTACTGTTATGTTTGATTTGTATTGTATTTTATTTTTTATTGAAATAAATGGTAAAATTCTTTTATTAAATTTTATATAAGTTGAGGGTTCAATCTTTCTAGACAGATATTTTTCTTTAACATACAGTCAAGTTATTGTAATTAATTTGTTTATTACACGTTTTAGCAAATGTAAGCTTATTTGCCATGAAAAACGACATATAGGTCAGTTGATTTTTCAAATTTCTTATCAAATCTTCAGTAATTTATTAATCTACTTGATCTTTACTATGGCTATGTTAATTCAAGCTCACAATGTTCCAAGTCTAATACGTTTTTCTAAGATTTAAAATAAACTTTAATAAATAGTAATAGACTAATAGGTAATTGCAAGACTTGCAAGACTCTTGCTGCAAGACCAAGACCAAGACCAAGACTGGGAGCGCAAGACCAAGACCAAGACCAAGACCAGGTGTATTGGTGCAAGACCAAGACCAAGACTGGCTTAGTCTCGTCTTGTTCTTGCATTTGGGCAACACTCATAGGTAGTGCACCGTATCGCCGTATATAGGCACTGGCTATAACCTACCTGGGGGGATAGGCAGGTTTCCTGACGATATTTTCATCCACCGTTAGCGACTGGAAATTATGTACGTTTTTGAAAAACACATATTTAAATTTCATTCACTGGTACATGCCCGAGCCACGATTCGAACCGGACCTTTCTCATAAAAAGTCATTGGTTCTTACCCACTCGGCTATAGCCGCTACATTATTTTTGGGATGGTGAAAGCAACATTGGCGACAACTTACTAACCCATTATCTAATATATTTACCAAAAATCCATTTACGACTACTCGTGCAACAATAAGTGAATAAAATCAACTAGTACCCATTCTATTTATATCCCAGAGTAGCACGTAACAGAATGTAGAATAAAAGTTACCTATATCAAGTTCGAGCTCAATAAATTCATTAGCGGCCGTGAAAGGGTAAAAGCACGTTAGGAGAGCCCATAAAACAATTGTGTCCAAAGTGTTTTGTTAAATAAACACCCGCTTTAAAACTTTAGATAAAATTAAAAGAAATGTTCAGAGAATGTGACTAAAACAAAACAAGCGTAGTCCCTTAGTATTGCGTGTCGCCATACGTCACACTATCTTGCGTACGATCCGATAAAGGGACCCGGGCTCCGTTTTAATTAGCCTTTTGAATGTAAGATCAGTGTCTACTGGGAAGGTATAGCATTTTTAATTAGGTTAAAAAATAATAGTCTTAAGCTTTCCTGAGACTTGAAAGAAATGAAAATCTTATAGGCAACGATAAACAGAGTACCAATCAATGGTTATGGAATTCGTACATACGAGTATGTAGTTCTTATTGAATCATGCACTAATAAATGCAAATGTGTATTTTATAGACGTATTTACATGAATGTTTCGTTGCTATATGATTCATATGAATATGATTTTACTTTAAGAACTATTTCTTGGCCTATAAGTCAACAGGTATAGGGTAAAGACCTAATGGGTATACAGAGATTCGTATAAACATGTAATACAGAGATTAAAATAATTTAACTATGAAGAGGATTTCAACTACCATTTATGACATGTGGCAAAGAATATTCGCCATTCATCTTGGCTGTCACTCGACAGTTTCGAAAACAATAGTCGAGCCTCACTAAGTTCCGCGTAATCTTATATCTAAGACACGTTCTGAATGCACAAGTGCGTCCGTGATTTCATGAAAATTATTAGGAGAAGGAAAACCCAGGTGACACCAGCAAAACCACTGCGTACGTGCCTTGAAAGCGTTGCTGGATGAGTCATATCGAATTGTTTTGTAGGAGAAAAGTTCTAGTTTCTCGTGTACACATACATTTTAACAAAATGTAGGTAAATCGGGGAGGTACGTAACTATTTAAAATTAAAGTCATTTTATAGAACTAATCAAATTGTATCTGTTTCCGTAAACTATTTTGTGTTTTATTCGTAATTAGTATGAATGAATTTGCTAAGAATTACTTTGTACGTCTGGATTTTTGAATATTCTTTTACACACACATTTACGCCCTTTAACTCCTTTAGGGGTGGACAGAACTATCAACCACTAAGAATATCCGTAGGTCACCTTTTAGCATTAATATTTGAGTTGTGATGTCATATGAAACATTATTGATGGCTTGCTAACATATCTCTCAATGTATTCAATTTACCCCTAGCCCCTCAGTCGCCTCCTATGACATACCGGGAAGAACATCAACTAGTTAACAATCTTGTACGTCCCAGATACCACGGGATGAAAAACAATTCCATTATCACAAATTTAAAAAACACCTGTTCGATCTATCCTAACACATCTGTCGCAACACTTAGTCACTAGTGAAAGTAGTAGTCATACAATTTGACCAAAACCACTACGCAGTAGGTATACACTACTATTTAGCAACCCGTTACCTGCCTGCCTAGTGCTGTTCCAAATAATTAGCTCGATTCGTAGTTCGGACCAAATCGAGCGATTATATCGATCGCCGATTTACCAGATGCTTTCACCGCGATACAGATACCGGATCGTGGAGGCAACGATTCGGCTCTCACAAAATATCGAGCGAACGGACTGAGTATCGGGAAAGATTGTAGGTTCTAAGTATCAGTATATTGGGTAGTAAGAGGAAAGGTAATAATATAGTTTTAAAATATGTATAAATATATTGGTTAGTAAGTATCAAATAGAATGATAATTATCTCCCTTTCTTCTCAACGTGTTCTAGGAGTGTAGAAATGTATAGGATGGGTTAGAACTTTGTCACTTATACTCTATACGAATGCTATTATAAGTCCAAATATGAGACGAATATTGTGAAGGACCTCTTATGCATCCGAGGTTCTGTATTCATCGAGCTGATATTGGAAAAAACAGGTATTTAACTTTTTAATAATAGGCAGAGAGAAAATTACTTTTTTTTTTAATATATTAAACTGCTAAACTTTGATTCATTGGCAATCATAAACCTTTGTACGCAAAAGTACTTCTAAGAACAACTATCTGTAGTAGTCTTATACTATAACTTAGACTTACGTACAAGAAAAACTTCATAACATCAGCAAACATCCGGTGCCTCTAGTAGTATTTTTCTTCTAAAATATGCTTCGATGTCAGTGGGATTTACGCTCATAGTGTTATATAAAGTATAAGCTCTTTTGTGTGTTCATCCGATGTTTGGTACTTTAATAGAAAATGCTTAACAAGAAAGATTATAACTTACTTTATAGCTAGCTGCAATTCCACTAACAATACCTTAAGTTATTATTAATAATGTTGGTAGTTTGCCTTCTTCCCAGTTTGGCGTATAAAGTGACTAACGGAATATGTTTCGGATTTGTTATGTAGGTTTCGGCGATAATTGGTCTAATATAATCAATTTTACTAATTTATCTTTCATAACATCAGTCTAAACGTATTTTAGCGCTTTTATTCTGTCTACATACAAATACATATATTCACATCTTTGAATAATTTTGGGGTTGGACAGAACCTCAGAGTTATGATAATATATCGTATGAATAGGTCACTTTTAGCGCGAATATATACGGGGTTGTTATGTCATATAAATTATAGAAGAAAGCTTGCTAGCCTATCGCCGAAAAATTAACCAGACTAGCATAGGACAAATCCTAATTAAGCTTTGATACCAACAGTTTAAACGTGATTATTTTATTTTATGCGTGTATTTATGTATTGACATTTATCCAGTGAATAACCTAGATGTGTTAATAATGTCCGATTGTAGTTCAATATCACACCTTCAGGAAACAATCCTACACCCATTCTCGTTCGCACACAAGGCAATTGGAGTGTCAAGTAGCGGCAGAATGTCGAAGCGACCATCATTCGCACTTCGTGTCGTAAAATGGCCATAAAAGTGCCTGGGCTAATAAAAACCCGTCGGGCTACAATTTTATTCTCTCATTTATATTCAGTATAAAGTTTTAAGGCAAATGCGATACTTTATACGACCACCAGCTTACCGAGAAATAGAGTTTAAATTGAAACGAGGATTAACGTTTAGGAAGCTTTATTTACTAATTCATATCTGAGCAACAAACTGTTTTCTAGTTAACGTACAAAATCTTCGTCTTGATACAAATGGCTTACGAATATAAAAGTCACTGGAACTTAGAAACTTAAGATTAATTTTACAACAAAATCTACCTCTAGCTATGTCTAAAATATTGTATGTCATTAAATTAAATAAGCCTAAGATTTTACAAAATAAGTAATAAATTACAATACAAATACATCTTGAAATTGTAAATTTCTATACCAAATCTAATTAATTACATTATGCAATCGCAAAGGGCTCAAACATATTGAACCCATCATACAAATTTTGAGTAAACATCTATTTTTAATAACAAATTACATTGCAATAAATCGTATTTGATAATTCTAATTTTTAAAATTTGGAGGAAAACAAAACACTGCACAAACATTCCATATGAGATCTTCACGAAAACCAAACTATTCAAATTCCTTACAGCATATTCAGCAGCAAAAATCATACATTACTTACATATCCGAAATCTCCAACAACATCCACAGTTTATATGCAACCTATTACACAATACAGAAGAGTTATATTCCCTCTATTGACGTTTAAATTCAGCTGACCTTTGTTGCTGATTATACGTTCATATTTGAAATACATAAACTTAACTAACACACCTTAGGCACTTAAACCGTGGCTTTAACAGAGTCGACATATTTACTTAGCCCGGCTTATATTGCTGTTACTTCAGTCACATATAAAATAGATATCTTAACACATCTTTACTCGTGCAAATACCTAATACAACTTCATAATAACAAAAATTGCTCATATTAGGTAAATAGTACGCCACTTACATAAAGGAACAGTACTTTTTCAATATCTCTCAGTAAGAACTTGTCATTTATCTGTACAATTATTATTATTGCAGATGTTATCTATCTTCTCATTATATCTTCGATACTAAATCCTTTTTTAGGACCGCTAGATTGACTTGTCCCTGGTCGAGGATTTATGTTCGGTTGTATGCCGACTATATTTTTAATAGCTTCAGTGATTGATGGCGCCTGTGTATCAGAGGAACCTTTCGAGTTTTCGAAATTAGAAGATTCAGAACTAGATGTTATAGTAGCACAGGAAGAGGGTGCTGTATCTTTTGGTGGGGATAGGCTTCATGATCAGGTCTTGAGCCTGAGTTTGCTGTGGTCCTAGTAGCGAATGAGACATTGAGCCACTGTAAGACAGTTGAGGATGAGGTGGCGGTAAAGGTAAACCAAACTTATGATAGGAATGCATACCCATCACTGATGGTGGTAAACCTATAGTCATATCTGTAGCACTTGAACTTTGACGAGGAACCGTTAAATTTGGTTGGTTCTGGAGATCGGCTTCTATAACCCATAGTGCGTAAATTAGTATCTGGCGGAGCAGGTCGTTTTCTGTAAGAACTTAATTGCATATTACCAGGTACATGTTCAATCGGTGGGCTGGTCATGGACGAATTCATGTTGATACCATCTCTTGTAGGTATTTGATGCAAATCTCTGCGTATTTGCAACTGTGGATGTTTAACTGGCTCACTAAAGTCAGTGTAGCGAGTTTCTTTCTCAATAATTTCATCAGAAGTATATCTTCGTTTTTCCGGTGCATCGCTATGCATACGGTGTTTGTCATTAGTCTGAGGACGCATAGTGTAAGGACTATCTCTATCGCGTGGTTCATTATGATGACAATGAATAATAGGAGTTGGAGAGGGCTGTCTTGGCCTCTCTTCACTCTTGTCACGCCCTAAGCTTTCAACTGATGAAGAGCGAGCTCTTCTTACGGGAGAATGTTCTGGAGACGAAATTTCTGCGTCTTCATCATCATATCCGGGCTCAATTGGCGAATCGGGTCTTCCAACGTCCTCTTCTCCCACGTCAACCACATCACCTGGGGGCAAATCACCAACAGAATGCGTGAGAGCATGTCTCCTCAGGTCGCAATTTCTTCGGAAAACTTTTCCACAAGAGTTGCATTCGTAGGGCTTGTGGTCAGTATGGGTCAAGAGGTGAGTTTTAAGGTTGGAACGTTGGTTGAAACTGCGACTGCACACCGGGCACTTGTGAGGCGATTCTTCCATGTGCAGGATCTTGTGTACAGCCAGTGTACGCGACTGGCAGAACCCTTTCCCGCATTCTGTGCATTTGAACGGCTTTT